>CM056576.1:142437972-142442972 GCA_029721435.1 Gymnothorax reevesii
TGAATATTGTTTGTTTTATTGATGAATACATTTAAACAGCTGACGTGTTACCTTTAAATGAGATAAAATATTTTCCACAAGTGTGGCTTTCGACAATTATGGTTTTAACGCATTGACCAGTGCCCTCTAGTGTAATTCTTTGGAAGTGCATTAAGTAAAAGGGCACTTCAAATGACGCTTTCACGATAACCCATGATGCACAGTATGGACACGCAGCTTCCGGCTGACACTCGCAATGGCCACGATAGGGGACCCAGACAAGAACTTTTCGAATACTGAGTGAAAATAAACGCTAGGGGCGTGTTCAACTCCCCATTCCTGACTGGCCGAGAACGTGCGAACAGGCTCACAGTCTCCAACGGGAAAGTGCAGGTCACCGTGGATTCAGTTCTGGCGTCAACATGGCATCCAAGAAAAAACCGGGTGATCCTCGATGTCTGCGGTCCTTCGAAAACATGTACCGTGACCATATGTCTCCAAACGGCATTTATTGTTGATGCATACTTTATTCAGCTCGTATCTGACTCCTTTCTTGGAAATATCATGACTTTCGGAGCTCAAATACAGTACCAATGTTAGATGCATTTATATCGCTGGGACATACAACCCCAATTCCGAAATAGTTGGGACAAAGTGTAAATTGTGAATAAAATCAAAACGCAATGACTTTCAAATCACACCAGCCAGTATTATATGCACAATAGAATAGAGATTACATATCAAATGTTAAAATTGAGAAATTTTACAATTTTATCCACAAAATGAGCTCGTTTCAAATTTGATGGCTGCTACAGATCTCAAGAAGGTTGGGACAGAGACCTGTTTACCATAGTGTAGCGTCCCCTCTTCTTTTTAACACAGAATGGAGGCGTCTGGGCATTGACAAGACAAGTTTCTTGAGTTTAGCCATTGGACTTTTATCCCACTCTTGTTTTATACAGGCTTCCAGCTGCTAGAGAGTTTTGGGTCTCCTTTGACAGGCCTTTTGTTTAATTATGCGCCAAATGTTCTCAATCGGTGAAAGATCAGGACTGCAGGCCAGTTCAGCACAAAGACTCTTCTACTTCGAAGTCATGCTATTATAGTATGTGCAGTATGTGGTTTTGCATTGTCCTGCTGAAATACACAAGGCCTTCCCTGGAATAGATGTCGTCTGGAGGGGAGCATATGTTGCTCTAAAACCTTTATATACCTTTCAGCATTCATGGTGCTTTTTAAAACATGCAAGTGTCCCACACCATATGCACTAATGCATCCCCATACCATCAGAGATGCTGGCTTTTGAACTGAACGCTGATAACAGGAGGGGTGGTCTTTCTCCTCTTTAGCCTGGAGGACACGACACCCATGATTTCCAACAAGAATATCAAATTTGGACTCGTTTGACCACAGGACACTTTGCCACTTTGCTACAGTCCATTTTAAATGAGCCTTGGCCCACAGAACATGGCGGCACTTCTGGTTCATGCTCAACAATGGCTTCTTTTTTGCATGATAGAGTTTTAAGTGGCATCTGTGGATGGCACGGCGGACTGTGTTTACAGACAGTGGTTTCTTGAAGTATTCCTGGGCCCATTTAGTAATGTCAATGACAGAATCATGCCGGTGAGTGACACACTGGTGTCTGAGGGTCCGAGATCACGGGCATCCAGTTAAGGTCTTCAGCCTTGTCCCTTACGCATGAGACCTGATGATGAGACCTTCAAAGCCTTTGAAATTTGACGTTGAGGAACATTGTTTTTCAGTTTTTCACGAGTATTCCACAATTTTTTTTTTTGGTGATCAAATTTTTTATTTATTTTCAATGAACACTTGTAGACATATGTACAGCCAGCTATGGCAGCATAACATGGTCACATGTCGTACATAAGAGAAATGCTTAGACATAAGAATATAGGATGATATGTAGACAAAAAATAACTAAATAAATAAACAATTATACAATTCAGACACTGTATGAAGATATATGGCAATAGTCCATCTGTGCAGATGTGAAAAGTACAAAATTATGAATGTGTAAATGTCTCCATGACCCATATTTAAACATGAACCTGTAAACACAGGGAATCGTATGCCGACATGTAGTGAATTTCAGAGTTTCAGAATAGTAATTTGCTGCTAACATCATATATATCAATTCAGCTGTGGCAGCATGCTGACGCATGTCTGCTTTAAAAACAAAAGAACTAATGAGATAACAAAACAACAACAAAACAAACAAAAAAGGGGGAAAATATATTTAAAAAATTGTATATATATATATAATATATATATATATATTTATATATACACAGTGCCCTCCATAATTATTGGCACCCCTGGTTTAGATGTGCTAAAAGCCTTAAAATAAATTCAATTTTTATTGCAGAAGCATACTCTTACACTGAAAATTGTTGAACAATATAACCTTCAACTCGAGTGAATTTGGAGGGGGGAAAAAATCCCTAACTAAGAAATAATTATTTTTCATAAAATCACCTGTTCCGCAATTATTGGCACCCCTAACAATTCCCCGGAAATAAATGTATCTGAAGCATTTCTGTCATTTCTATAGTAGTTTACAAAGTTGATCAGAGTATCTAACATTTAATTAGTAGTTAATCACTTCCTGTTTCCCTGGGGTATAAATATGACGTGACACAGAGGCCATTTCTCTTATCCACTCTTTAACATGGGAAAGACAAAGGAACACACCATTCAAGTAAGAAAGATGTGTGTCGACCTTCACAAGTCAAGCAATGGCTACAAGAAAATAGCCACATGCCTGCACCTGCCCATATCTACTGTCAGAGGAATCATTAAGAAGTTTAAAATAACTGGAATAGTGGTAAACAAGCCTGGACGAGGAAGCAAGGATATTTTGCCACCATGCACAGTGAGGAGGATGGTAAGAGAAATGAAAAGTTCTCCAAAGCTCACTGTTAAATAATTGCAACAAATGGTAGCATCTTGCGGTCACAAAGTCTCCAAAACTGCCATCAGGCACTATCTATATGCCAACAAGCTGTTTGGGAGGCATGCACGGATAAAACCTTTTCTCACTCACAATCATAACGCAAACGTCTAGAGTTCGCTAAGCAGTACTGGGACTTCAACTGGGACTGTGTGCTTTGGTCAGATGAGACCAAGATGGAGCTTTTTGGCAAGAAACACTCTAAGTGGGTCTGGCTGAACACAAAAGATGAGTATTCAGAAAAGCACCACATGCCCACTGTGAAGTATTGGGGAGGATCGGTGATGCTGCGGGCCTGTTTCTCTTCCAGAGGCCCTGGTAACCTTGTTAGGGTGCATGGCATCATGAAAGCTTTGAAATACCTGGACATTTTGAATCAAAATCTGGTGGCCTCTGCCCGAAAGCTGAAGATGGGTCGTCACTGGGTCTTTCAGCAAGATAATGACCCTAAACATGTGGCCAAATCTACACTGAAATGGTTCACCAGACACAGAATCAAGATCCTCTCATGGCCATCTCAGTCCCCGGCCCTCAACTCCATTAAAAACCGGTGGAGCAGTGGCGTAGCCAGCAGGGGTACTGAGACACATCCCTTTTTGACTGCAATTAGAAGTTCTCAATCATTTTCCTTTATTGACGCGTTTTCCAATTGTCATAATTGGCAACCGAAGACACGGTTTCTCTCCGTATGCGATCTATCAGCGATTAAATCATGGGCTAAATTCAGTCCAGTTGCGAAACAAGAACTGAGAATTGGGTTGCACAAAACTTCCGTTTAGAACAATTATTAGTCCTGACCTGTTCCTAATCGGGTAGAGCTAGCCGCACCTGTTAACTGTGGCGTGCTCTCGGAGTGAACCTTCTGTTAATCATGTAAATGACTGAGAACAGGCCAGAACAATACATATTTCTAAAAGAATGGTCAGACATGGCAAGGAATCAAAATACACATATGGCAGTCAGAACACATGGCAAGGCAGAACCCAAATCACAACATTTAAACTTCGTCCCAACAATTTCAAAATTGGGGTTGTAAGTTAATTTGAATAAAAGAGAGAAAGCTTGACGTACTCTTCACAACAGGTTTGCTTACTGTCCGCCATGTTTGTTCTCGCTGCACCTCCAGCTGAGATGTTGTGAGATTGTAAGTTCATGAACGCATTCCCGGCTCTTGACATCACATGGGGAAGGGACCAACCACAGGCAAGAAGAACTGATCACCTTCAGCCAACCAGTCAATCAGATTTCATTATTCTGGGTGGTCACTCCCCCTTGTGATGTCAGGAAGGGGAGACTTTGAACAGGCTCATAATGGCTAATTAGCTGTGCACCTGGTGGCATCGTAGGGGACCTTTAAGAAAGGAATCACACCTCAACACATCTGGCTGAAAAGCTTCAACGCTTCATGAAGATTTATCTCACCAGCTCTACTAAACTGGCCTATTGCTGCCCAAAATATGACGGTTTCCTTTTGTGGAGATGGACCGGGCTCATCGGAAACAGAATGTGGAAGTGTGAGAAAGCGCAAGAATTGGGATCATAATAGGGTAAATGGAAAACACTAAAGAAGTAATAACTCACATTCCCTTTAGCATATAAAACCCTTGACTGAGAGCGCAAACACAGAAAGAATCCTTAATTACGCTGGTCTGCTTGCTTTTCTTTTTAAAGAGTTTATTTGCTTTGGAAAGGTGGGCTGAGTGTGTTTGCTGTTGTCCTGGAGGGGGGCAGAGTGTGTTTGCTGTTGTCCTGGAGGGGGGCTGAGTGTGTTTGCTGTTGTCCTGGAGGGGGGCTGAGTGTGTTTGCTCTTGTCCTGGAGGGGGGCTGAGTGTGTTTGCTCTTGTCCTGGAGGTGGGCTGAGTGTGTTTGCTCTTGTCCTGGAGGTGGGCTGAGTGTGTTTGCTCTTGTCCTGGAGGTGGGCTGAGTGTGTTTGCTCTTGTCCTGGAGGTGGGCTGAGTGTGTTTGCTCTTGTCCTGGAGGGCGGATGAGTGTGTTTGCTCTTGTCCTGGAGGTGGACTGAGTGTGTTTGCTCTTGTCCTGCAGGGGG
>CM056576.1:142447972-142455472 GCA_029721435.1 Gymnothorax reevesii
CAAGCATTGATATATTGAAGTTATTGCCATTTTCATACTTATGTGCTCATATACGTCCCATTGACGAGGCTTGATTTTGTTGTAAGACTATGGTTGCCCTGTAATGATGTGATAAAACTATCTTTTTTTTACATTAGTGAGTACTGCTGCGCTGCTATATTTAAATTGTTGCGAGGGCAAGATTGCGGAAGACCTATGCGAGCTCTTCAAATACAGTGCATCGCATCATCAGCGTGTTACAACTAGGGCTGGGCGATATGGACAAAATCTAATATCTTGATATCCGTGACCGAATACTCGATATCGATATTTTGCCGATATCATCGGGACAAATGTTGGTGCTTTTGCAAAATATGTACACAATAACATTTTCTATAACCATTTATTAATAATTTTGACATAACGATGAAACAGGTGCAGGCAACAGCTTCAACAGTCTTGCAAGTGCAGAAAAATGCAACCCATTACTGTAATTCAGCTTTTAAAACCAGAAAAGCCAACACTTATTTCATATCACGATATTACGATAGTCAAAATCCGTGACAATATTTTACTTTGAATCACGATATCGATATAATATCGATATATCACCCAGCCCTAGTTACAACAAGCTGTCATTGGCGACTACTTGAAAAAGAGAATACATGCATGTCCAACATTGATATTTGTGCCAAACCTTTGATGAAAATGGCTTTTTTATTATTGTCGAAGCGTTTCATTCTATTACTATTAAATGTAAACCTCTATTACTTTTGACATTGCTTTCTGGAGCCCAATCCTGAAGCCAGGATGCAGTTGTAGGATTGTACAAACAGTTCTCTGACGTTTAGATGTGTTTAAAGGCTGTGGCTACGAGCGTCTGTCATATAGTCGAAGAGTTGTATTAAACGTGTTAATATTAATGAAAGTCCTATAGAAAATTACATAAGATATTCATTTTTAGTGAGTAAGATAAAAGATAATTGATCTTTGACTCATGTATATGTCATAAATTTATGCACTGAGATCAGATTTAAAAAAAATACATAGTCTATATGTATTTTCCTAAAGGTGTAACTGACCGTCGAAAAAACATTCGCATTTGAGATCGATTAACCGCGCACGCTTGATCAGTTTGTGCACCTTCGGCATAAAATTGGAATCTGAACTGAGAAAATAATTATGGGGGTTATTGAGTTGTTGAATGAATTTATTTATGTAGTGCCGTTTAAAGGCCTTCACAAGGACAGAGTTACGCAAAGGCGACAAAAACCTGCGATCGAAGCCCACACGGCCAGGCTGATGACCGCGCCTGAAACCGTTTCCCGATGGATCTCCGGCCGTTTAAATAACACGTTTATCCCGCCTTCACAGGAGCCCCGCGTGTGGAAGCCGTGCAGTGATGTACATTCAGGAGACATTGAGAGGCTGCAGTTATTTGCGAGTTTTTTTTTTTCACGCTCTTTTTACCTTTCGCCGGATCAGATTACAGGTGAAGCGAGAGGGAGGAGGTTCCTGTGGGCGTCGGCCCTTTGAAGTCACAGGTGACGCTGCCTGTCACTGTAGGCTAAATGTGTTCGCTCGCGCGACGGCGGCATCTGTCGCTGAGCTGACAGATTTGGGTCATATGACTTTTTGAGTTGGGGGTAAAGGGGGTTATTAATTCTGAAAGTTGACTCCTTCCAGCTCTTTCTAGCTGTTGTTCTGCAGTCATTTCCTCTGTAGTCTCGAGAAATGTTTTCGCAATCTGCCGACAGCTGTCGTTTTTCATTTGAGGGAAGTGATCTTATAGACGTTGTCTTGTTCCATAAACAACCGTGTCAAACACAGCCACGGCGGGTGGATGTTTTGTTATGGAATGCGTTACCCCCCCGCCACTCACACGCGCACACGCGCACACACACTCCGCGTTCACGTTTGAAGTGTTTACTTTTAATGCCAAACAGTATCCGAGCCGACTTAACAACAGGTGCGATGACAGCTAGCTGGATGGAACTAGTGTTTACTGCCGCTGCCTCTGTGAGCCATTACCGCAAACAGTGTGTGTTCAGTGATACACCGAAAAAATTCTGAGGTGAATTAAATTTATTTGGGGAAGTTTTGCCGCGGTTTATTTTATCCTGTTTTTGCGTACTCAATATCTGTGCCTATATTTTCCCCATTTCACACAGGAGAGATGCCTAAACTACTGTTATTAATTGAATCATATTTTAGAAAGCAGACAAGGCAAACATTCGGAAACTATATTCAGCATAAACTATATTCTCTGGGGCTTTTCAGTCTTCAAGGCCTTAATCTGCTATTGTCTGCAGTCATTTGGCAACACCGCAATGACGTGGGAATTATCCAGAGTACATGGGCATGTTATTCCGTATGAAAACTGCACACAGCAAATTAGCTAGTGTTGATTTAACACCCATAAAGTGTCTATGTGTGTCAACACTGTGCAGTGCAAAATTAACACTTCTGAAAGTGTAAAATTTTTAACACTCAGTTTGTGTTGGTTTAACACTGTGTTGTTAGAAATGGCGATGGCTGGCTTGGAAATTTTTCTTCAATCCCTCAAACATTCTAGAACTCTTAGAGCTACGTAAGGCATGAGGACGTGATTTGATCTACACCAATCCGGATTTGTTTAACACTAATATTATCAACACCCTGATTTAACAACATTACTTTGACAAAAGCACCACGCGCAGTGTTGTTTTAAATCAATGTGGTGTTAATACAACACCAACACTCTCTATTTAACACTGACACTGAATTTTTAACACTCCCATATTTGCTGTTCAGAGACTTAATCCAGCCCAGTTTGTGTGTCTGCAGGGGTCACGGACAACAGCACATCACTCCTCAGTCCATCATTCTCATTTTTATCATTATATTTTCTCCGAATGGAAGAACCACTGAAAGAACTATGGAGTGTGTATAACTGTCTTATCCGTTGTGTTTGTAAAACTATGCCAATTGTTGATATGCGCACACTTGTTCTAAAGGAACATGGGGCGTTAAAATGCGAAAATATACCAGTTTTAAAATTCTGCAAAAATGAAGGGCTAATAATGAGGTACTATTTGAGTTTGAGTCTCTGTGCTGATATTTACGGGGACAGCAAGTATGAGCAGGAGGCTGCTGTGCTCAGAAACGAGGTCATGCGACCCACTGCTCTCAACAGGATGTACAGCGAAACATCTCTCTCTCTCTCTCTCTCTCTCTCTCTCTCTCTCTCTCTCTCTCTGAATGAGAGATGATGGAGTTCAATTTGAGGTGCTCAATTGTTTTTACTTTTTCTTATGATGTGCTTTTTTAAAAAAGTATTGTTGAAAAATGTACCTGCAATTATTTGTAATTATTATTATTTTTTTTTTTTTGCACTTTTATGCGGTTGTTGTAATTGTTTTTGTAATTTTTTTTTCTAATTTCTCTGTGTTAAAAGTAAAGGTGTTTTATATATAAGAAATATTTTTCATGCTTGATGTTCAATTCATAAAAATGCTTTTGCTATTATTTTTGTAATTCTGAATTTCTGTCGGTCTGATGGCCTGTATGTGGCTATTTTTACTTTTTTCTGTGATGTGATGTAACTGCAGTAACTTTCTGTGAAAGGTTCTGAATAAAATGCCTTCATAAGCATGGCATAGGCATTCATAACCCTGCATATGCATCAAGTATTGTTCTGGAACTGTGTGAAGGATGAACCTGATGCCAAATTCTGGTTCAAGTAAAATATGAACAAACTTTATCCATGGAGTCTCTCACCTGGGTTTAAGTTACTGTTTGTGTCTGGAGTTTATGTTCCACTCATATAATGCTGTTCCATTTGTTGGATAACAAACACCTGTGATGATCTGTGCTCATCAATGCTCATACTGTATAAGGGCTCGTATAGATATTCTTACCTGCCCTCTGTCAGTTATATGTTTGAAATATTTCAGCTGGTGAACAATCCAGCTTCAATTTTACAGTGATTTTAAAAAAATCTCGGTCAATCGCACATATTTTTTTTTTTGACAAAATATGTTTCACTCTGCAACATACAATTTTTGGAAGAATGTGTGTCTCATTGCATTTAGAGATGGTTTGATTTTATTGTGAATAAACTTGACTAATTTTACTGCTTGATAGGGAGTAAAAGTTTTTTTTTTTTTAAAGATGCGGTCTAGTTTCCACAAAGCATCTTCTGTAGAACATGTGGACTTCACCTAAGGAGCACAATGATGATACTATAAGGGCTTGTGACTTTTCCTTCATGTCTATTGAGTAAAAAAATGCCAATAAAACCTTTTTCTGACTATGAGCCAATGAAATGCAGAGTTTAAATGAGGTAACATCTGTTGGTGCAGTTTTTCCTTACACTTTATGCTTTGTTACAATAACAGTTGCCATCTTTTAATTCTATCACGATTTTTCTTTGTCAGATTCAACACAATATCTCTATCAAAGGATTTGTTTGAAGAGGAGAAGGAAAGAGTTAACTGACTCACCTGGTTTTTGATGGACAGGCTGATAAATAAAATAGTGCCACAGGCACTGTGCCTATACTGGAGTGTTTATACTTGTACAGGCTTTTAAATAACGCCATGAACAAACTTTCATGTCCTCATTGGTAGGAGCATACGTGCCAGTAGCCAGCTACATAGGTGTAGTGGTTTCTGAGAAGATGACGTTGTAAGTAAACACCTTTGAAAGGGCATGAGGACTTTTTTTACCCGGACTTTTTGTCCCCAGACTTTTTCGTCCCCGGACTTTTCGTCCCTGGATTGTTTTTCCCCAATAATGCTTTGCCCTCTTCCTGTATTATAACCCAATCCCTAACTCTAACCCTTATATCATGGTGATCTGTCCGTTGTCCGTCCGTCCTCCCCTCTGTCAACAATGGTGGCACATTTCCTTGTCATTTGCGGACAAAAAATCCTCAGGGACAGAGTCTGGGGATGAAAAGTTTGTGGGGAAGAAAAGTCTGGGGACATACATTCAGGGATGAAAAGTCCAAAGACGAAGAGTCCAGTAACCCTTTGAAAGTATGTGCGGCCAAAGTGCTGAGGTCAAATTTCAAAATTCCACAACACCCATATGTTGTAGGGCTTACTGCTGTCTGCTCATATACCAAATATCAGCTTAATCGCTTCATAAACTGCTTCACAATGGCTCCATATGGCATTTTCAATATGGCCGCCATGGCGCCCATACTTGAAATCGGATTGGAAAGTCATGAACAAACTTAGGCGTCCTCATGGGTAGGAACATATGCCTCAAGTTTCAACTATCGATCCGGTCATTTCTGAGAAGAAGATGTTGATGGACTCCACCGCCGCCGACACCGATGGACAAATGACCCATGAAACAAACCCACTAGACTTAAAGTCTAGATGAGCTAAAAATGATATAATAGGAGGGGTGGGACTAGTCATTCAGTATTGAATGGAATTATGGGTATTTCCGTTCAGGAAAAAAAAAAGTTCCGTTCAGCTTCTGTTTTCACTCAGTATTGTGGATGTAGAGGGAGAACATGCGTTCAGCTGTGGGTTATACTGTTAAGGAAGGATGGCTAATCCTCCTCAGACTTCAGGAGAGGGGCAGAAAGGTTTTCTCTCATTGGCTGTCGGGGACAGAGGGTTAGGAGGCACGGCCGATCTGTCACTAATTTCACCTCCACAGGGTCCTGAAGGTCATTGGGATTACTCAGTTGCTGGAGCTGATGTGCTTCCTGAAGGATTTCCTGATATGAGTGTAATGCCGGGGTGTATGTGCTGAACCGAAGAGAGTCCGCGCTCGTTTATTGTGTTCGCTGTTTGCGTTTGCGTTTGATCGGCATTGAAAGTTTCTGGGTGCAGCTGAGATTATTTAGATTGATTCACATGATGACAATGACACATATGGATGAGCAGAATACGAAGCAGACGGGCGCACAGGTGTCTCTCCGAAGGCCGGTTTGAGGATCGGCCAGCGTCTTTACGTTGAAAAGTTTTGAGTTTAAAGAGGCCAAAGAAACCATTTTTTCAAACGTCAAAACTTAACTCTGTGAAATGGCCGTCCGTGTAATTTCATCTTGAGACTATAGGCACGGTGGTGTGATAAAGTATTTGCCCCCTCCCAATTTCTTCTATTTCTGCATATTTGTCCCTCAAATGTTTCAGATCATCAAAATAATTTTATTGATTGACAAAGACAACCCCACTGAACACAACCTGCATTTTTTACATGATGCTTTTATTTTTTGCAAAAAAAAACAACTATCCAACCTAACCTGGGCCCATATGAAAAACATAATACCCCCCCCCAAAGGGCTGCAAAGCTATTTCTAAGACTCATTGACTCCAGCAGACCGCAGTGAGAGCCATGAGCGACAGAACCAACTTGGACCAGTGGTGAACCGTCCCAGTGGCAGCTGGCAAACCAAATTTCCACTTTGACCACATCAAGGACTCATCCAGGAGGTCGCAAGAGAACCCAGGCTCACGTTTTAAAATCCGCTTGCTGTAGTTAATTTCATTGTTCATGACTCCACAATATGATCTTGGGCAAATATGGCATCCGTGAGAAACAAGGCAGAAACCAGCACTGACTAAACACAAAGGTTCATCTCACCTTTGCCAAATAAAATCTTGATGATCCCCAAGGATTGGGGGGGGGGGCGTGTAATATTCAATGAGCTGGCGAATCAAAAGTGGAAGTACTTGGAAGAAATGGGTTTATTTACATCTTTGGTGAAGGTTAGACTGTAAGGCTCCGCCCCCCTCGGCCCCGGAGCCGTTATTACAGGCACCTGTTAACCTTCACTGTGTTCTACTGAAGGCAAGGCCTCACACGCAGTGTTTGCTTAGTCTTGCAGCAGTCATGCCGATGTTGTATTGTTAGAAGGATATATTTTCCGAATTTGCGAAATGTGTAACTAACCAACAATCTTATGTTCTGTATGTGTGAACTACAGTGTCGTTAACTGATATTAAAAAAAAAGTTAACTAGATCTAACCCTGCACTTCAGCTTAATTCTCATTTTAATGTAGCCTTATGGCATCCGCCAGGCAAAGCCGTTACACCCACAATAAAATTGTTTCAGGATCTGGGCAATTTGTAATAATTGATGGAACCACAGACTGTGCTCTATCAGAAAATCCTGAAGGAGAACATCTGGCCATCAGTGCGACCTAAAGCTCAAGTGCAGTGGAATTATGCAGCAGGAAAATGATCTAAAAAAATTTGCGGTTCCACCTCTGAATGGCTCCAAAGAAACAAAATAAAGGTTCTGGAGTGGACTAGTTAAAGTCCTGACCCAAATATGATTGAGTTAGTGGTGGCAGGACCTGCAACAAGCAGTTCCAGCTGAAAAACCCTCCAGTGTGGCTGATGAACATAATTCTGCGATGAGGAATCACCTCCACAGCCGTGTAAATCACTCGTCGCATGTTTGAGTCCAGTCTTTACCATCCAGGGTCAGCAGAGCCAGAGTCATCAGGTTTGTGAGGCAGGTGTTTTACATGGTGATACAGATTTTGAATCACTTTTTACCTTCAGTTAAAG
>CM056576.1:142457972-142627972 GCA_029721435.1 Gymnothorax reevesii
TGTGCGTTTGTGTGTGTGCGGGGGGGGGGGGGGGGCTTGTGTGTGAATATACATGACTTTGTGTGAATGTGTGTGACTGAGTGAATATTTGGGTCTGTGTAAATGTGTATAATTGTGTGGTTCTGTGTGTATGTGTTTCCATATGTGTGAATGTGTGGCTCTGTGTGTACATTTGTGTGAATGTGTGGGTCCGTGTGTCTGTGCGTGAATGTGTGGGTCCGTGTGTCTGTGCGTGAACGTGTGGGCCTTTGTGCATCTGTGTGTAATTTTGTGGGTCTGTGTGTTTGAATTTGTGGGGCTGTGCGTACATGTGTGTGTCTGTGTTTACATGTGTGTGTCTGAGCATGTCTGTGTGTAATTGTGTGGGTCTGTGTGTGTCAGTGCGTGATTGCGCGGGTGAATGTGTCTTTGCGTAATTGTGTGTGTCTGTGTGTGGCTGTGTGTTTGAATTTGTGGGTCTGTGTGTACATGTGTTAGACTGTATGTGAATGTGTGTGCCTATGTTTACATGTGTGTAACTGTGTGTGATCATGGCATATGGGCGCAGATGCATCCACAGGTCGGCAATTCCCGCATCACTCCGTCTGTGAAGCTCACGCTCGGGATATCTGGAAATCTACCCTAACTCCTGTGAGCAAAGATGGCGACCGTGGATCGATTGGCGGGTCACGCGAGGAGCGAGGGGGTGATGAGGGATGAAATGAGAGATTGGAACAGACCCAGAATGCTCGGCTGCTGAGGCTCGTCCCCCTCCCACGCAGGACCCTCTCGCTCCTGCAGCACGCGCTCGCCCGCCCCGGTAGAAACCAACCCTTTACTGCCCGTCCAAGAATCTTCTGAGCAACAACAGAAAGAAGTTTAAAACTTCAGATCAATCCAGCAACAGTGAACTCACCAACACCCTGATATCGCACACTGGAGACGTCTAACATCTCACCCGCACAGGCTAATCAGTGTTAAACTGGGATCTGAAGTTCAGACCTCAGCAGCCGATAGTATCAGGTCCCCGAAGGCGCTACAGTGCAGTGAGGGGGATCAGAAGAGATCACGACCCCTGCAGTTGTCATGGGACAGTTATAAATGCTCACTGAGTGGTCAGAAGAAGGTTCTGCCATTTTACTCAGATGATCATTGAAGGAGGAACTGAATTCTCAGCTTACAAGGCTGGGACAGAACCAATCAAAGCCTAGGCCTGTATTAGACAGAACCATCACAGTCCAGGCCTGTATTAAACAAAGCCAATCACAGCCCAGTGCTGCATTAAACAAAGCCAATGACAGCCTAGTGCTGCATTAAACAGAGGCAATCACAGCTCAGCCTGGTATTAGACAGAGCCAATCACCGCCCAGGCCTGCATTAGACAGAGCCAATCACTGTCTAGTGCTGCATTAGCCAAAACGAATCACAGCCCAGTGCTGCATTAAACAGAACCAATCACAACCATAGACTGTGTCAAAAGCTGGACAAAGCAACCGTGACGTCACCCATTGGTTTCAGCAGACCATTTAGGAATTGATTTTGGCAATTTGAACAGCGCTATTTTGTCATATTGAAACCAGCTGTGATTCAGCTTGGATGAGAGCGTGAATTTAGGATCCAGGGAGGAGCGAGGGGTGGATCTACAGGTGGATCTGACCGTATCTGAAGAGGACCAGAGGATGGCCTCGCCCCTAAAGCATATTTCTATAGCATTGAACCATAGATTGTATAAAAAGATGGACGCAGCACCTGGGTCTGAAAAGTGAGGCCAATGCGAAAATCTCAAAAAAAAATGCATTCTGTTCAATGGCCAGCAGATGGCGATGTCAGTGGATGCAGAAAGAAGTTCAATGCTATAGAAGTCTATGAGAAAATGGCCCTACTTTCCCAATGGATTTATTATTTCAATAATGATTTTCCACATTATTTTATGGTGTCTATCGCAAGTTTCAAGTCTCCTTTGATATATTGTAATGTTCATTTTTGTAAATTATGGTCCCAAATAGACTAGAATATAGGATTAAGCCAGATTTGCTTTGGAGAGCATGGCAATCCTCTGGTCCTAGTCAGATACGGTCAGATCCACCTGTAGATCCACCCCTCGCTCCTCCCTGGATCTTCAATTCACGCTCTCATCCAATAGGAATCACATCTGGTTTCAAAATGACAAAATGGCGCTGTTCAAATTACCAAAATCAAGGCTTCCTAAACGGTATGCTGAAACCAATGGGTGACTTGGGGTTGCTTTGTCCATCATTTTATACAGTCTATGCATTGAATTTCTATCAGCAACCACCAACGTCGCCACCTGCTGGTGTTTAAATAGAATGCAATTTTTTGAGATTTCTGCATTGGTATCATTTTTCAGACCCGGGTGCTGCATCCATCTTTTTATACAGTCTATGATCACAACCCAGCCCTGTCATAGATGGATCGAATCATAGCCCCATCTTGTGTTAGATAGAGCTACCCACAGCCCAGTCTTATATCAGAGCCGTTCACAGGACAGTGTGTTGTGTTACTCGGACGGTTAGCATGTTCAGCATGTCACAGCCTGGCTCAATGGTGTGTGACAAAACGGTAGACCACACATAATCTGCAAAGTTCAACAAAATGTTTAATAAAATAAGTAAATAATTAAATGCCACAAAAGTAATAAACTATGGTTGTCAGTGTGCATGCTGTGTTGAATGAATCAGTCATCAAATCAAATTAACAGACAAACTCAGGTCAGTCCCAGTCTGCAGGCCATGGAGAAGAGAGAATCAGATCTGTGAGCAGGTCTGCTTTACAGCTTCCTGAGCCCAGCCTGCTCAGGTGTGCCAGACTGGTGCCTGAACCAGCCTGCTCAGGTGTGCCAGATTGGTGCCTGAACCAGCCAGCTCAGGTGTGCCAGACTGGTGCCTGAACCAGCCAGCTCAGGTGTGCCAGACTGGTGCCTGAACCAGCCTGCTCAGGTGTGCCAGACTGGTGCCTGAACCAGCCAGCTCAGGTGTGCCAGATTGGTGCCTGAACCAGCCAGCTCAGGTGTGCCAGACTGGTGCCTGAACCAGCCAGCTCAGGTGTGCCAGACTGGTGCCTGAACCACCCAGCTCAGGTGTGCCAGATTGGTGCCTGAACCAGCCTGCTCAGGTGTGCCAGATTGGTGCCTGAACCAGCCTGCTCAGGTGTGCCAGATTGGTGCCTGAACCAGCCTGCTCAGGTGTGCCAGACTGGTGCCTGAGGCAGCCTGCTCAGGTGTGCCAGATTGGTGCCTGAACCAGCCTGCTCAGGTGTGCCAGATTGGTGCCTGAGCCCAGCCTGCTCAGGTGTGCCAGGTTGGTGCCTGAACCAGCCTGCTCAGGTGTGCCAGATTGGTGCCTGAACCAGCCTGCTCAGGTGTGCCAGATTGGTGCCTGAACCAGTCTGCTCAGGTGTGCCAGATTGGTGCCTGAACCAGCCTGCTCAGGTGTGCCAGACTGGTGCCTGAACCAGCCTGCTCAGGTGTGCCAGATTGGTGCCTGAACCAGCCTGCTCAGGTGTGCCAGATTGGTGCCTGAACCAGCCTGCTCAGGTGTGCCAGATTGGTGCCTGAACCAGCCTGCTCAGGTGTGCCAGACTGGTGCCTGAGGCAGCCTGCTCAGGTGTGCCAGATTGGTGCCTGAACCAGCCTGCTCAGGTGTGCCAGATTGGTGCCTGAACCAGCCTGCTCAGGTGTGCCAGATTGGTGCCTGAACCAGCCTGCTCAGGTGTGCCAGATTGGTGCCTGAGCCCAGCCTGCTCAGGTGTGCCAGATTGGTGCCTGAGCCCAGCCTGCTCAGGTGTGCCAGATTGGTGCCTGAGCCCAGCCTGCTCAGGTGTGCCAGATTGGTGCCTGAACCAGCCTGCTCAGGTGTGCCAGATTGGTGCCTGAACCAGCCTGCTCAGGTGTGCCAGATTGGTGCCTGAACCAGCCTGCTCAGGTGTGCCAGATTGGTGCCTGAACCAGCCAGCTCAGGTGTGCCAGACTGGTGCCTGAACCAGCCTGCTCAGGTGTGCCAGATTGGTGCCTGAACCAGCCTGCTCAGGTGTGCCAGATTGGTGCCTGAACCAGCCTGCTCAGGTGTGCCAGATTGGTGCCTGAACCAGCCTGCTCAGGTGTGCCAGACTGGTGCCTGAACCAGCCTGCTCAGGTGTGCCAGATTGGTGCCTGAACCAGCCTGCTCAGGTGTGCCAGATTGGTGCCTGAACCAGCCTCCTCAGGTGTGCCAGATTGGTGCCTGAACCAGCCTGCTCAGGTGTGCCAGATTGGTGCCTGAACCAGCCTGCTCAGGTGTGCCAGATTGGTGCCTGAACCAGCCAGCTCAGGTGTGCCAGACTGGTGCCTGAACCAGCCAGCTCAGGTGTGCCAGACTGGTGCCTGAACCAGCCTGCTCAGGTGTGCCAGACTGGTGCCTGAACCAGCCAGCTCAGGTGTGCCAGATTGGTGCCTGAACCAGCCAGCTCAGGTGTGCCAGACTGGTGCCTGAACCAGCCAGCTCAGGTGTGCCAGACTGGTGCCTGAACCAGCCAGCTCAGGTGTGCCAGATTGGTGCCTGAACCAGCCTGCTCAGGTGTGCCAGATTGGTGCCTGAACCAGCCTGCTCAGGTGTGCCAGATTGGTGCCTGAACCAGCCTGCTCAGGTGTGCCAGACTGGTGCCTGAGGCAGCCTGCTCAGGTGTGCCAGATTGGTGCCTGAACCAGCCTGCTCAGGTGTGCCAGATTGGTGCCTGAGCCCAGCCTGCTCAGGTGTGCCAGATTGGTGCCTGAACCAGCCTGCTCAGGTGTGCCAGATTGGTGCCTGAACCAGCCTGCTCAGGTGTGCCAGATTGGTGCCTGAACCAGCCTGCTCAGGTGTGCCAGATTGGTGCCTGAACCAGCCAGCTCAGGTGTGCCAGACTGGTGCCTGAACCAGCCTGCTCAGGTGTGCCAGATTGGTGCCTGAACCAGCCTGCTCAGGTGTGCCAGATTGGTGCCTGAACCAGCCTGCTCAGGTGTGCCAGATTGGTGCCTGAACCAGCCTGCTCAGGTGTGCCAGACTGGTGCCTGAGGCAGCCTGCTCAGGTGTGCCAGATTGGTGCCTGAACCAGCCTGCTCAGGTGTGCCAGATTGGTGCCTGAACCAGCCTGCTCAGGTGTGCCAGATTGGTGCCTGAACCAGCCTGCTCAGGTGTGCCAGATTGGTGCCTGAGCCCAGCCTGCTCAGGTGTGCCAGATTGGTGCCTGAGCCCAGCCTGCTCAGGTGTGCCAGATTGGTGCCTGAACCAGCCTGCTCAGGTGTGCCAGACTGGTGCCTGAGCCCAGCCTGCTCAGGTGTGCCAGATTGGTGCCTGAACCAGCCTGCTCAGGTGTGCCAGATTGGTGCCTGAACCAGCCTGCTCAGGTGTGCCAGATTGGTGCCTGAACCAGCCTGCTCAGGTGTGCCAGATTGGTGCCTGAACCAGCCAGCTCAGGTGTGCCAGACTGGTGCCTGAACCAGCCTGCTCAGGTGTGCCAGATTGGTGCCTGAACCAGCCTGCTCAGGTGTGCCAGATTGGTGCCTGAACCAGCCTGCTCAGGTGTGCCAGATTGGTGCCTGAACCAGCCTGCTCAGGTGTGCCAGACTGGTGCCTGAACCAGCCTGCTCAGGTGTGCCAGATTGGTGCCTGAACCAGCCTGCTCAGGTGTGCCAGATTGGTGCCTGAACCAGCCTCCTCAGGTGTGCCAGATTGGTGCCTGAACCAGCCTGCTCAGGTGTGCCAGATTGGTGCCTGAACCAGCCTGCTCAGGTGTGCCAGATTGGTGCCTGAACCAGCCTGCTCAGGTGTGCCAGATTGGTGCCTGAACCAGCCTGCTCAGGTGTGCCAGACTGGTGCCTGAACCAGCCTGCTCAGGTGTGCCAGATTGGTGCCTGAACCAGCCTGCTCAGGTGTGCCAGATTGGTGCCTGAACCAGCCTGCTCAGGTGTGCCAGATTGGTGCCTGAACCAGCCTGCTCAGGTGTGCCAGATTGGTGCCTGAAGAGACACCTCCCCCACAACCTGAAACAGAAAGCACAGCCATCAGAAAGAACAGGCCTCTCTCTAGGCCATAACAAGCACAAGAACAAAATACACTGGTTAATGTAAATCAGGCCATTGAAACTTAATATTTGTAATCGATGGATTGATTTTCCACCGTGCAACATTTCTAAAGATTGCTGGTGAGCTTTTAAATTATTTTGCATTGCTTTGTCCAGCTGAGTATTATGATTCAAATTGGTGTTTGCAAACCAACTGCAAACCAAGTGCCACTACTGGCAAACTTAAAACTGTACTATAGACGAGCACCAATAAACCAAAATTTATTTCGGTTGTGTCCTGTGTGGCGAACACATGAACACAACATGAACACATTTTTTACCTCCTCTTGATGGGAATTTTAATTCTTTAATACAGCTAATCAGCAGAAAACCATCTCGCCTAACAAACGAGGAAAAGTAAATTGAAGACAGGATTGATCTGTTTAATTTTGAGGATTTCTTTTCTTTTTTCTTTTTTTACACCCAAACCGCTTTTATCATATCTACAACCTGGGCCATTTTCAAGATCGAAGCATCTCACCTTGCCAAGACTTCAAAGATTTGAACAATTGGTGATCTCTCACTTGTTTTCCGGCATGATTGCCAAGTGTCAAATAAGATTTGCATCAAATTCCATTGAACAAACTACTGGACGCCATCTTGAAAAGCAAGGCAGGACTGTTTTCAGATGTTCTCGCTTGTCTGCACTAGACCAAATGAAGTTTAATTGTTCAAGAGGCAAGAACTCTGGGGCTGGAGCTTGACCCTGCGATCTGGAACATGGCACCGGGCTGTGATATAACTCAAAGCAGCCCATCGGGAAAGAAAAATACCATCACATGTGGATTAATTGGTTAAATTGGGATTTCTGGGGCGGTGGGATGGAGTATTCCTGTCTTTGAGTTTGGTTTTGATCTGAAATCCTTAACTTGCCATCCGTTATCCCTCGACCCTTAGGAATCTCGTTTTGCTTGTCGCAGATATTCAGCGAGCGCTGCTGGAACTCGAACGAGCTCTGCGGAAAGCCGCAGCTGTGTGAAATTTGGGAAATGAAAAGGAAGGGCTGTTGGCGAGGGAGTCTGCTGCTCGTTTCCCATGGGACAGTGCGAGGTGAAGCCTGTGGCCCATTTCCAATCAGTTTTTCACAAGCAAGACCATGGTGTCAAAACAGAGAACTACAATTAGTCACAAACAAAATAGTCAGAGGTTGCAGCCACAGGTTTACTCACTCACTGTACTTTTTAACATTTTTTGACATTAATGGTGTCATTTGAAAACTCTTGACCTACAGATGTTAAGAGTCCACATGCCTTTAATATTGTGAAAATGGCAAAATTCATGGTTCTGAATCTATCCTCCAGGGTCTGGCCTAATGCAGTGTTCCCCAAACCCTTCCTGGCGAACCCCTTGCCCTGCATTCTTTAGATCTCTGCCTGCTCCGGCACAGGAGATTCAAATCATCAGGTCATTATGAACCCCTGAAGCTGCTTGATAATATGCAAATCATGTGAATCACCGGTGCTGGAGCAGGGAGAGCTCTAAAGCTCGCAGGACAAGGGGAACACCAGGAGAGGTTTGGGAAACACCGGCCTAATGTATAAAGCTGTGACGACACCCATCGTGTGCATGTACAGTTTTAGCATACACGGAATAAATGTCAAAAGTTGACGAATGAATGACAGTTAATATTCTGGGTTATTCTGTGCATTCATTTGACATAGGCCTCTGCAGGATATTAGATATAGAGTGGATCAAACCATTAATGCAAAATATTCATGTATCAAGACGTAGTCATAAGTGGCTAAGGGTACTGCTGCATTGCTTTATCTTCTATTTCATCAAAGTATTTTCCACCGTCTTTGCAGTCGGGGATGTTTTAGGGCTTCATATTCTGAGTGGGACTGGATTTGTGCGACCATCTGATATATTGAATTTTTTTATTTATTTTTTTCTTGTGCTTGTTCTGGACTATATTTATGAATGATGAATGAATGTTGTTTGAATATGGAGTTATTTCATCCTTTTCTTGAAGAGAGCTTATCTCTCTTATTTTATTGTTTAATTTTTTTCTTTGAAAGCAATTAACTAATACATTTATATTAATCAATTAATAACAGCTTGTCGGTCGAGCCATTATAGCTCCTCTGCAGTTTGATTCAGTTTGGCCGATATTTCCATGTGCATTTTATCTATTGTATATCTTGCAGTGGACAGTCTCTGGGGCAAACTAACGGACGCATTCCACATTTTTTCTGAAATCAAACAATATCTCCCAGGACTGACCAATGTGCGTCAAATGCTTCAGTCTGGGTCCTGCCTCCAGAATTATAGACTACATTTTTGTTATGCGATTGCTGCTACAACATGAACAGGCTTACCCAACTGCCGTAATTCAATTTGTTTGAGTTGGCTGTTGTTTATGGGATCATTTAATGGGGTCATAAGCCAACCTGATCTTCTGTCGACATTTTTGTTTTGACTCTCTCTCAAACTCAAACACTGTTGCCTTCTTTGCTTATTTGAGATGACAATTGCCTGATTTGCGCTGTAACTGAACTACCGTTACAGTTACTGCTGAGCCTTTCATTAACTCTCTACACTTCTAGAAAATAACCACACGATGGCGACACTCAACCGCCCTTCTACTAAAACAAAAATACATAGGATATAATTTCCACTTGTTTTGAACCGCTTATCTAGGAAGCATTTCAGAAATTTCGAGAAGTAAGCCTTCCGCTGCAATATTGAATAATCCGATAATTTGTGAAAGTACAGAAGCAGCTTCGTGATGGGCCTGTGCTCGCGCTGTCCGATAAGGACGGAACCAGAGGGCGGAAATGGCCCGGGGCTCCTGATAACGGGGACCGGAGTGACCGATCTGTCCCTGGCAGAGCCTTTCTGCCCGGCGGGGGTACCGTCCGGAGTGCTCTGGCACATGTGACAGTAGCTGTTCAGGAACAGTTGTCAGCTTTTATGAATAATGGGAATTTGAACAAGTGTTGGCGCTGGGCTACTGTTTCTTTTAGACTTGTTTTCGGAGATTATGTGCGATGTATGTTTTATAATTGTTATGGGCCTACGGGGTATTTTGTTTTGCGAAAAACCAGATAGGCCTATGTATTGGTATAAGGCCTGCGCTTAGGCCTACTTGGCAATCATAACTGTCGTCAAATATGCCTATGTTAAGTCTTTGAATTTGACATGGCATTTTTAGTCATCGGCTCCACATAGAATTTTAAATAAATCCCTATATTTGGAATTAATTGCAAATGAAAGTGGATGACAGCTAGGGAAATACTTCTACGATTATTTACAACAGCCTCACTCGGCAGCCTATACAAATTTAAATATCTGAGGTCATTGTTTTTAAATGAATCTCATTCACTTAATTAGCTCCTTTTCACAGCTGCGATGAGAAGAGCCCGAAGAAAACATTTCAGTAAGGAGGGCTCGGTTGAGGTAAAGTGCCGGCGAACAGCCCGTATGTCTCAGTCAGAGAGCCTGTGTGAAAGAATCTTAAACTTAACGTTACTCGTCTCCATTTGACAGGCTTGCGATTTTTTTTCTTTTCCCTGCACTGTGGTTGTCAAGTTTTCCTAAAATGCCGGAGGTTTGAAGTGTACGAAGACACTTCTACTTCAAGAAAATGCATCTTTAGAGTATTCCTTCTTTGAGTAAAAAATTAAAACGAATGGTCTTCACATTTAAATATTTATCCCCAAAAGCATTATTTTTTAAATGTGAAGGGAAGTTAGTTAAAAACATCGCGTATCTCTTTTAAAGGACCTTTTTTAATTCTCTGACAAAACGTTTTGCTTTGGGTATAGTAGCAGTGTTTAGCGGAAGTTTTCTATCAAAGGAAACGTTGCGTGTCACTGAACAGACTAATTTGGTGATTCTTAAATGTCTAGATGAGGTTCCCAAAAAGCACAAATAATTTTAATTCAGTATAAGTATGTTTGTAATGTACGATGCGAAGAATGGCTGGGAAATGCAATTTGTTTGCCACGTAAGTATTCCGAATATGACGGTGTATTTATTTATTCTTTTAAACATGAAACATCGCGCATTGTCATCCCCCGCCACGGCACGAAGTTGAGGCGGGGACATCGCGATGGAGCTCGTCCGTCCTTCCATCCGTCCGTCCTTCCGTCAGGGGGGGGGGGGGTTCTGGATGGGCCTTCTCAGAAACAACTTCACCCGGATGAATTATAGCTTATTGTCTGTGTATGATATCATTCAGTGTCGTCTATTGAAGTGTGTCAGTTCAGAAAAGTACAATATAAACATCAAAATACTGTGTCTGTTGTCATAAGAATGGGTGTTTAATTTAAAAGTAGTATAGTGACTAAAAGGTGCAGTTAAATGGTGAAACTGCTTAGTAAATCGGGGTCTCATTTGCTGATTTACGCGTCGGCCTATAAACGACAGTTTCATTGGTTAGTGCGCTGAAGCGGACACATTTTCCCTCCCCTTTACTTAAGAATAATTAATTAGGCCTATATTGTTTTAAAAAGTCTGTTAATTGCTCGAAATTGTTGCGAAACTGGGGGATGTTTATGAGTGTGCAAGGAAGTAGTCTTATTTAGACACAAATTGTCTTCTCCTTTCTTTTTTTTAGATGCTCTTGGTTTGGTCTTCAGGAGAATGATCTTCACTCCCTTCCACACGTGACCAATACTTTTACCTTTAACCAACATCCTGCCACTGCCTCGCGCCCGTCGTTCAGCCGAAGCCTTCTCTAATTGGACGAATTGCACTTCACCGCGGGTCTCATTCCGCTGCTGTTTGAATCGACTGGCGAAATGGCCGTTCGGGAGTTTCGCCCGGGTTATAGGGCGACTGAGGGCAGAGGTCAGGGGTGACTGAGTTATTACAATTGATTACATGAGTGCAAGCAGTGCATTATATTTGGTAAATATTCCTGACACATGTTTGGTGCTCAGAAATCACTGCAGACAGACATTCTGATCACAAGTCAGGATACGAGTGTGATAATCACTTCTTTTTTTTATTTCCTATTCTATCTTTAACAAACTTTTGTTAGGAAACCAGACCTATGTGACTCTCCATTCTCCCGATTTGCGAAATATGTGCACGCTGCACGCTGACTGGAGCTGCCGGAATGGAGAATGGCGAAAATGAAGTATGATGCATCTTTTAATGTGTTTAGTTAATTCATCTTTTGACGTGTACGTGGTACACAGTCACTTCCTGTTCTATGGCATCATGTATCGGTGCAGGTCAGTATGTTTTTAGCATGAGCACCCCTCAACACACCCTCAAATCTTCACCACACGACCCAAAGAGCAGGATCTTGCTGTCCAAATAGCCTGAATTAGACAGTATTGTTTGAGTGTATTAAACTGAGATTGGGTACGGTTCCAAGAAAGATGTTTCAATCTCATTTCTGGAGGAGGATATCGCGTGTGTTTCTGCTCCAAACCCATACGTCTCCATTCTTCCCCTTCCATAGTGGGTGGGATGGGCTGGGGGCAAATTTGACTTAATTTATTTTAATCAAACAAACCCATAGATCATGCCGACCCGGCCCTGTGTATAACACTGCACTGCAGTCACCTGTCACTGGCCAGTAGATATGTTCTTACTGTGACTGTGTGTGTTAACTCCCACCGTCCAAACCAATGCAGGGACCAGGGATTGCTCATGAAAGATATATCTGTCTGACCACTCCGGTAAAATCACAGAGAAACACCTCCTTTGTGTCTGTGACTGTCCTGCTGTGAGTGCGGTTTGTGCTGGGGTCATCGGGAGTTTTAACTGCGGTGTGGCGGTGCAGTGTGTTGGTACGGTTTGTGCTGGGGTCATCGGGAGTTTTAACTGCGGTATGGCGGCGCAGTGTGTTGATACGGTTTGTGCTGGGGTCATCGGGAGTTTTAACTGCGGTGTGGCGGTGCAGTGTGTTGATACGGTTTGTGCTGGAGTCATCGGGAGTTTTAACTGCGGTGCGGTGGTGCACTGTGCTGGTACGGTTTGTGCTGGGGTCATCGGGAGTTTTAACTGCGGTGCGGTGGTGCAGTGTGTCGGTACAGTTTCTACTGGGGTCATCAGGAGTTTTAACTGTGGTGCGGCGGTGCAGTGTGTTGGTACGGTTTGTGCTGGGGTCATCGAGAGTTTTAACTGCGGTGCGGCGGTGCAGAGTGTTGGTACGGTTTGTGCTGGGGTCATCGAGAGTTTTAACTGCGGTGCGGCGGTGCAGTGTGTTGGTTCGGTTTGTGCTGGGGTCATCGAGAGTTTCAACTGCGGTGCGGCGGTGCAGTGTGTTGGGTACGGTTTGTGCTGGGGTCATCGAGAGTTTCAACTGCGGTGCGGCGGTGCAGTGTGTTGGTACGGTTTGTGCTGGGGTCATCGGGAGTTTTAACTGCAGTGTGGCGGTGCAGTGTGTTGGTACGGTTTGTGCTGGGGTCATCGGGAGTTTTACCTACGTTGCGGCGGTGCAGTGTATTGGTACGGTTTGTGCTGGAGTCATCGGGAGTTTTAACTGCAGTGCGGTGGTGCAATGTGTTGGTACGGTTTGTGCTGGGGTCATCGAGAGTTTTAACTGTGGTGTGGCGGTGCAGTGTGTTGGGTACGGTTTGTGCTAGGGTCATCGAGAGTTTTAACTGTGGTGCGGAGGCGCAGTGTGTTGGTACGGTTTGTGCTGGGGTCATCGGGAGTTTTAACTGCGGTGTGGCGGTGCAGTGTGTTGGTACGGATTGTGCTGGGGTCATCGGGAGTTTTACCTACGTTGCGGTGGTGCACTGTGTCGGTACGGTTTGTGCTGGGGTCATCGGGAGTTTTTACTGCAGTGCGGTGGTGCAATGTGTTGGTACGGTTTGTGCTGGGGTCATCGGGAGTTTTAACTGTGGTATGGCGGTGCAGTGTGTTGGTACGGTTTGTGCTGGGGTCATCAGGAGTTTTAACTGCGGTGCGGCGGTGCAGTGTGTTGGTAAGGTTTGTGCTGGAGTCATCGGGAGTTTTAACTGCGGTGTGGTGGCGCAGTGTGTTGGTACGGTTTGTGCTGGGGTCATGGGGAGTTTTAACTGTGGTGTGGCGGCACAGTGTGTTGGGTACGGTTTGTGCTGGGGTCATCGGGAGTTTTAACTGCGGGGTGGCGGTGCAGTGTGTTGGTACAGTTTGTGCTGGGGTCATCAAGAGTTTTAACTGCGTTGGGGCGGTGCAGTGTGTTGGTACGGTTTGTGCTGGGGTCATCGGGAGTTTTACCTGCGGTGGTGCACTGTGTTGGTACGGTTTGTGCCGGGGTCATCGGGAGTATTTACTGCGGTGCGGCGGTGCAGTGTGTTGGTACGGTTTGTGCTGGGGTCATCGGGAGTTTTTACTGCGGTGCGGCGGTGCAGTGTTTTGGTACGATTTGTGCTGGGGTCATCGGGAGTTTCAACTGCAGTGCGGCGGTGCAGTGTGTTGGGTATGGTTTGTGCTGGGGTCATCGGGAGTTTCAACTGTGGTGCGGCGGTGCAGTGTGTTGGGTATGGTTTGTGCTGGGGTCATCGGGAGTTTTAACTGCGGTGCAGTGTGTGGGTACGGTTCAAGCTGGAGTCATCAGGAGTTTTAACTGCTGTGCGGTGGCGCAGTGTGTTGGTACGGTTTGTACTGGGGTCATCTGGAGTTTCAACTGCCGTGCGGCAGTGCAGTGTGTTGGTATGGTTAGTGCTGGAGTCATTGGGAGTTTTAACTGCCGTGCGGCAGCGCAGTGTGTTGGTACGGTTTGTGCTGGGGTCATCGGGAGTTTTAACTGCGGTGTGGCGGTGCAGTGTGTTGGTACGGTTTGTGCTGGGTTCATCGAGAGTTTTAATTGCGGTGCGGCAGTGCAGTGTGTTGGTACGGTTTGTGCTGGGGTCATCGGGAGTTTTAACTGCGTTGCCGCGGTGCAGTGTGTTGGTACGGTTTGTGCTGGAGTTATCGGGAGTTTTAAATGCAGTGAGGTGGTGCAGTGTGTTGCTACGGTTTGTGCTGGGGTCATCAGGAGTTTTGCGTTGCGGCGGCGCAGTATGTTGGGTACGTTTTGTGCTGGGGTCATCGGGAGTTTTAACTGCGGTGTGGCGGCGCAGTGTGTTGGGTACGGTTTGTGCTGGGGTCATCGGGAGTTTTGACTACGGTGCGGCCGCGCAGTCTGTTGGGTACGGTTTGTGCTGGGGTCATTGGGAGTTTTAACTGCGGAGCGGCGGTGCAGTGTGTTGGCAAGTTTTGTGCTGGGGTCATCAGGAGTTTTTTCTGCGGTCCAACGGTGCAGTGTGTTGGGTATGGTTTTTTGCTGGGGTCATCGGGAGTTTTAACTGCGGTGTGGCTGTGCAGTGTGTTGGGTGCAGTTTGTGCTGGGGTCATCGGGAGTTTTAACTGAGGTGCGGCGGCGCAGTGTGTTGGGTACGGTTTGTGCTGGGGTCATCGGGAGTTTTAACTGCGGTGCGGCAGCGCAGTGTGTTGGTACAGTTTGTGCTGGGGTCCTCGGGAGTTTTAACTGCGGTGCGGCGGCGCAGTGTGTTGGTACAGTTTGTGCTGGGGTCCTCGGGACTTTTAACTGAGGTGTGGCGGGGCAGTGTGTTGGGTACAGTTTGTGCTGGGGTCATCGGGAGTTTTAACTGAGGTGCGGCGGCGCAGTGTGTTGGGTACGGTTTGTGCTGGGGTCATCGGGAGTTTTAACTGCGGTGCGGCAGCGCAGTGTGTTGGTACAGTTCGAGCTGGAGTCATTGGGAGTTTTAACTGCGGTGCAGTGGGGCAGTGTGTTGGTACGGTTCGTGCTGGGGTTTTCGGGAGTTTTCACTGAGGTGCGGTGGGCAGTGTGTTGGGTACGGTTTGTGCTGGGGTCATCGGGAGTTTTAACTGCGGTGCGGCAGCGCAGTGTGTTGGTACAGTTTGTGCTGGGGTCCTCGGGACTTTTGACTGAGGTGTGGCGGGGCAGTGTGTTGGGTACAGTTTGTGCTGGGGTCAGCGGGAGTTTTAACTGAGGTGCGGCGGCACAGTGTGTTGGGTACGGTTTGTGCTGGGGTCATCGGGAGTTTTTACTGCGGTGCGGCAGCGCAGTGTGTTGGTACAGTTCGAGCTGGAGTCATTGGGAGTTTTAACTGCGGTGCAGTGGGGCAGTGTGTTGGTACGGTTCGTGCTGGGGTTTTCGGGAGTTTTCACTGAGGTGCGGTGGGCAGTGTGTTGGTACGGTTTGTGCTGGAGTCATCAGGAGTTTTAACTGCGGTGCGGTGGGGCAGTATGTTGGTACGGTTCGAGCTGGAGTCATCAGGAGTTTTCACTGCAGTGTGGCGGGGCAGTGTGTTCGTACGGTTTGTGCTGGGGTTATCGGGAGTTTTTACTGCGGTGCGGCGGCGCAGTGTGTTGGTACGGTTCGAGCTGGAGTCATCGGGAGTTTTAACTGCGGTGCGGTGGCGCAGTGTGTTGGTACGGTTTGTGCTGGGGTTATCGGGAGTTTTCACTGCGGTGCGGCGGCGCAGTGTGTTGGTACGGTTCGAGCTGGAGTCATCGGGAGTTTTAACTGCGGTGCGGTGGCGCAGTGTGTTGGTACGGTTTGTGCTGGAGTTATCGGGAGTTTTAACTGTGGTGCGGTGGTGCAGTGTGTTGGTACGGTTTGTGCTGGAGTTATCGGGAGTTTTAACTGCGGTGCGGTGGCGCAGTGTGTTGGTACGGTTTGTGCTGGAGTTATCGGGAGTTTTAACTGTGGTGCGGTGGTGCAATGTGTTGGGTACGGTTTGTGCTGGGGTTATCGGGAGTTTTCACTGCGGTGCGGCGGCGCAGTCTGTTGGGTAAGGTTTGTGCTGGAGTCATCAGGAGATTTCACTGCGGTGCGGCGGCGCAGTGTGTTGGGTAAGGTTTGTGCTGGGGTCATCGGGAGTTTTAACTGCGGTGCGGCAGCGCAGTGTGTTGGTACAGTTCGAGCGGAGTCATTGGGAGTTTTAACTGCGGTGCAGTGGGGCAGTATGTTGGTACGGTTCGTGCTGGGGTTTTCGGGAGTTTTCACTGAGGTGCGGTGGGCAGTGTGTTGGGTACGGTTTGTGCTGGAGTCATCAGGAGTTTTCACTGCAGTGTGGCGGGGCAGTGTGTTCGTACGGTTTGTGCTGGGGTTATCGGGAGTTTTCACTGCGGTGCGGCGGCACAGTGTGTTGGTACGGTTCGAGCTGGAGTCATCGGGAGTTTTAACTGCGGTGCGGTGGCGCAGTGTGTTGGTACGGTTCGAGCTGGGGTCATCGGGAGTTTTAACTGCGGTGCGGTGGCGCAGTGTGTTGGTACGGTTTGTGCTGGAGTTATCGGGAGTTTTAACTGCGGTGCGGTGGCGCAGTGTGTTGGTACGGTTTGTGCTGGAGTTATCGGGAGTTTTAACTGTGGTGCGGTGGTGCAGTGTGTTGGGTACGGTTTGTGCTGGGGTTATCGGGAGTTTTCACTGCGGTGCGGCGGCGCAGTCTGTTGGGTAAGGTTTGTGCTGGGGTCATCGGGAGTTTTTCCTGCGGTGCGGCGGCGCAGTGTGTTGGGTAAGGTTTGTGCTGTGGTCATCGGGAGTTTTTCCTGCGGTGCGGCGGCACAGTGTGTTGGGTACGGTTTGTCCTGGGGTCATCGACAGTTTTAACTGCGGTGTGGCAGCGCAGTGTGTAATGCTGATGCCTCACAGCAAGATAATCGCGGGATGAATTTGGCTCCAGCCTTTTCTGTGTGGAGTTCACATGTGCTCCCCCTGTTCACCTCTATAGTAATGTGATTAGAAGATGTTACATATTTTAATGACGCAGATGTAAGAGGCTGCTCCAAGCATGGCCATTATTACAAACACTTAGGATGTGTGTGTCCTCCTGGGATTCTGCCTACACCACACATCACACACAACATCTCATACTCTCATCCTCTCTCCAGTTTATACACCCAGTAGTGGGCAGGTGAGACATTTTGTGATGTGGCCAGGGGTCCTTATTGAGACACAGCTGCCCACTGCTCTCCCAGCAAAATTCCATGGTTGCTGACATACTTGGGTAAATGATGACATCACTTTCAACAGTTACCCTCTATGCCTCGGCTGCTAATTATTTATAATAATATTTTTCATATTATTTATCATTATTGCAATAACCTGTGAACCACCAACATACTCTTTATGACACTCTCACTCATGCTCACACTTGAAGTACCGTCTCCGTCTTCCTCACCTGATAGTGAGATTTTAACCCAACCTCCATTCTTATGAAAATCCGTACAGGTGTAACTTTGTTAGTGTTAACAGACAAAAGTACACCCTGCCTCGCCCCAATGATCTTAAGCTGTCGCAAGGCGGGACACTCGCCGGGAAGCGTTCAATTTCCGCGCTCTGGCGGATACGCGCGCGGAGCAGACGGCGCAAACAAACGCGAGGGCAGAGGAAACAAAATTACAGAAATTTGCACAAAGTTTGACAAATGGAGGCGCGCAGTTGCCACAAGCTAATGGCTCTCGATGATTAATAAGTGTAAAAATAATTGCATTTCATTAAGATTGATGACACCCCATTTAACCTCCGCGTTTTAGCCCTAAAGTGGAAAGAGATGAAGTCCTCATCTATAACTGCTGCTGTAGCATCGCTATGGCAACGTGGGCAGTGATGGAGCGGTAGTTTTGACCGAACGGCCGATAAAGGCTGAACATCACTGAGGCGCTGACCAGCGAACCAAAGCTACCTGGATTAGCTGGTTTCTCTGGTGTCTGATGGAAGAGAATGTGGAATGAGATCCTGGGGAAAGACATTAGCGCGCAAACGGTGAGATCATCAGTAAAGCTAATAGAGCGCTAAAGGCGAATAGCTGCGAGTGACGCTCTCCCCGCCTCTTTAAGCATATGCTAACATATACATACATAATGCTAACATCAGGCATTAATGAAAGTTTACCCTGAAGTGTACGGCAGGCCGCCATGCGTTGAGTTTGCGAGAGCGGAGAGAGTATAAGCGCTGTCACCCTGTGCGTCCTATGAATTCCTGAGTGCGCCGGCTCAACACAGTATGTCCTCCTTTTGGCAATGAGTGATAGACTTTTGGCTTCTGTACTTATCTAACGTTATTTAAAATTCATTACTTAATTTTTACTCACTTTATAGTCTGTTGATTTTTACATTCATTCGCACAGAGTTGTTTATTTTTTTATTTTATTTTATGTGTATATTTTTTGCCTAAATGTCATCTGTAAACTTTACCTGCTTTCTTGTTCGCTGTCTGTCTCTCACTTACCTGCATCACGTTAGTCTTAGATCAGGAAAAGAGCTGGTTTTGCTCAGTTTAGCTTGCATGGCTTGTGTGGCCGTACCAAATGCTTTGAAACCCCGGAATGCAACTGCTGTATTCAAACTTGAGGGACTTCAGGCCTGTTTTTAATTCCACTGGAGATTACAAGGTTTCCATCGTTCCCAAATATGTCCTGCTGAATACAGGGAAATGTGTATAATGTGATGTACAAGATCAGGATATTCTCCTCTTGATGTAATGTTGTGGCCATAAAATCATGGCGTCCTGGGTTTGAATATATCTCTGTACATCAGTGTGATTAACATCCATTAACATCCACTCAACAACATTTATGTGCACATAAAATAAATTAACTTATGAGTGTGCTCATAATAACTAATAATTGGATAAATTAACTTTTTAGAACATTTTTATGGATAATTTTGTTTTTTTTTTTTAATACATTTGAATTTTGAGTTTTAACCCGTAGAGTGCTGAAATAAAAAAAATATATATATATATAATTAATTATCCTGTGCTTCTGAAAACCTGTTATGCGGCGACTTGTTTATAAGAGCTTGCGCAGGGGAGCTCTTGTGAACAAGTTGCCACATGACAGGTTTTCAGCAGGTTTGATTTTGATCTTATATCACTTTGCAACAATAGCTGTTTTTAGCGCTCTAATGGTGAACTAGTGACTTTTAATAATTAAAAAAATGCTTGATGTACGATTAATGCAATGAATTTGACGAGCTCCTTGCGCTTTGTGGAACATTCCTGGTTTTATCCTCGCCTGGTGTCTGGGGGGATCTTTCTTCTCTTGTTTTTTTGTTTGTGGGGGAGGTGGGGGGGTTGACATTTGGGGGTCTTGCGCCAGTCAAATGTTGGGGCATCCTTGCATCCTGGTGGGGCCCTAATGTGGCCCCTAATGTGCAGTGCTTAAGGAGTGGGGGTCGAGGGGAGTCGGCCTGTGGATTAAGATGCTATCACCTCTGTACAGTAACATGGCCAAGGTTATTAAAAAGGATGTAGCGACAGGCGAGATGATGGCGGCGATGACCGGAGGCGGCGGCGGGAGATAAATGTGTGACGGGGGCGGCGTCAGGCCAGGATTGATGCCAGCGCTGCTCCCAATGATTTTCCCCCGTCTCTGATAGAGTGTGTTATCTAGTTACTGCCACAAGGGCACTCGCCCTCAGGCACACGCAAGGTCAATCTATGAGGACAATCTTTGTTGGGCTAAATGAGAAAACGGTAGAAGAAGAAAGCAGCTGCCCGGCATCAGGGACGAGGGACTGGGGGGGAGGGGGAGGGGGGTGGATGTGTGCGGGTCCCAGGTGACGGATCTTCAGCGGGAGCGTCTGTGAAGAATCGCGCATCCTGAGTGTGCCCGCGTATTACTACCCTCTGTACACTCACTGTGCCCACACCCACACACACACACACACACACACACACACACACACACCATGCACAGGTTTATGCACCAGTATTCATTATTTACATCAAAGCACACATTCACATGTGTTCATATATACAAACACACACACACACCATGCATGGATTTATACACGAGTTCACACTCAAGCACACATTTATTTGCCTGCATTAGTGCCTACAGATGAATGCACACACGGAGTACACGGCGCTTCACATGCAGGTACACGCACACATGCACCCTCACATATGCGCAAACACCTGCATTCAGACTCTGCACGAACCCTTCCATGGCTGTGCGCCTGTAGGCCCGCAGACACACGCCCTGGAGCCCTCGGCTCTCAGTTATGTGTTTGCTTTATCCTTTCTTTAACAGGTACAGTCTGGTAAATTTACACTCCATTATTTGTGAAGGGCGGATGGTTGGCTGAACGCTCTGTTTAGGAATCAAACCCATGGATCCCTGTGCACTGTTCCCCTGTGCCTGACTGCGAGGGGGTGACCTTTCCTTGGAGTGATGGGAGTATCCTCAGACGGGGGGGTATCCTGAGGCGGAGGGGGGGTGGGTCCTCCTTAAAGTCATGACCCCAGCCTATCGTGGGAGGGACAGTTGGACCAGCGATGAGTTTCATACGCAGGTGAGTTTGTTGTAAATTCCCTCTCCTGGATGCCTTCTGACCCGCGACCTCCAGGCTGCTCTGTCAGCCCTCAATGTGTTCTGTCCCTGTTCTGCTGCTCCTCTGTACCGCCATCTTGTCCCCTGCTGCCCCTCAGCATTGTGGGTAAGGCGCTGTTGTTCAAACTCCAGCCAGCCCTGAACCCCACACACCTCTGGGGGTGACTGACCCTGACTGGGACTCATAGAGGTGCTCACTGCTGCCCCAGTCTGTGAGACGCTGTCAGGAGTGAGGGCTGATCATCAGGGGGGAGGGGGAGGGGTCAGGGGCAGGGATTTGAAGCTGTGGGCGGAGTCAACTGTGTCTGTGTGTCCATGTCTGTGTGTATGTGTGTGTGTCTGTGTTTATATGTGTGTGTTTGTATATGTTTGTGCATCTGTTTTTATGCGTGTGCGTGTGTGTTTGTGTGTGTGTATGTGTCTGTGTGTGTGTGACTGTATGTGTCTGTGTGTATATGTCTGTGTGTGTGTATGTGTCTGTGTATATATATGTGTGTGTGTGTGTGTGTGTCTGTGTGTATATGTGTGTGTGTGTGCGTGTGTGTATGTGTATTTGTGTATGTACTTGTCTGGATGGATGCGTACGGGTGTGTGTGTGTGTGTGTGTGTGTATTTATTTGTACTTGTCTGCATGTGTGCGTGTGTATATGTGTGTGTGAGTGTGTGTGTGTGTGTGCGTGTGTATATGAACGAGTGAGGTTCTTGTGTTTTCTTTTGCATGTGGTGCAGTGTTGGTGTGTGTCGTGTTTGAATCAGGATTGAATTCAATTACTTTTTATCCCCCCGGCATATAATGCGGGGGGATATAGCGATAGCCATGTCTGTCTGTACGTCCGTAATAATTTCGTTTCCGGGACAGAGCTCAAAAGCTGTTCGATATTTCTTCACAAAATTTGATGCGTAGATCTGATATATCATGTAGATGTGCCTTTTGGTATTTAGGAATTTCTAAAATTTTCATTTTTTATGTTTCCATGGCAACAAGTTGGACTTCTCTGGGAAGGGTATGGCTCGTTTCCGGAGCATAACTCAATAACCGTTTAATATTTCCTCATGAAATTTGGTGTATAGATCTCATATCTCATGGAGATGTGCCTTTTGGTATTTAGGAATTTCTAAAAAAAATTTTTGTGTTTCCAAGGCCACAAGTTGGACTTAGTCTCTGGGGAGGGTATGGTTCGTTTCCGGAGTGTAACTCAATAACCTTTTAATATTTCTTCACCCAATTTGGTGTGTAGATTTGATATACAAAGTAGATGTGCCTTTTGGTATTTAGAATTTAAGAAACTTTTATTTTTTTGGGTTCTTTTCTCATGGCAGAAAGTTGAAGCGAGTGTCACTGGTTCCAGAGCAATACATGATATTTGTTCAATGTTTATTCTATGAAATTGACATGTTGATCTAATGTACCCTGTAGATGCGCCTTTTCGTATATATGAATTGCTGACATTTTGATTTTTTTGATTTGTTTTTATAGCCACAAATTACACTCAGTTTCTGGTTAGGGTGTCACTCATTTCTGAGGCATAACTCAGTAACAAAACTTTCAACATACCTGTGAATTAAAAAGGGTGTCTTTTGCTATTTGGGATTTTCTGCTTCATGAAAACAAATGGAACAGGCTCAGAAAGATGTTGAAAGTTACATTCCCGTAGCAGAACTTGAAAGTATTTCCATGAAACTTTGAGAAGATATTTATTAGTACAAGGTACCTGAGGCCTCCCTGATTCTGCGGGGGCCGGGGGGATGTGCCTTCATCTGATGGCTCTTGTTTCAATTACAATTGATTATAATTGGGCTATTGCTGCTGAGTGTTGTTTTTTAGGATGTGTGGTGTTGTTCTTGTGTGTTTTACAGTGTGTGTGTCTCTGTGGGTGTGTGTGTGTGTGTGTGTCTCGTGTGTGTGTGTGTGTGTGTGTGTGTGTGTGTGTGTGTGTAAAGTCCGTCACTAGCTCTTGTTAGAGTCAGAGCTTGTGTCAGCTCTAGATGTGCCTGTGCAATGAGCTAAAGGCCTTTAGATTAGTGAAATGAATGGGGTGGGTGAGTCGAGAGACCCCTGGCGGCCAGGATGGAATATTACAGTCCTAATGCCTCATCCGCAGACAGATTACGGACTCAACCGTAACGTACAGCTGCAGAGGTTTTAAAATGGCGTGTCACTGAGATGAAATATGTTGTGTGCTTAAATATTGATGACCCTTTACTGTGGCAGACCTAACTGGGTAATTAATACCGTGCTTTAAAGGAGGCCGTGTCGAACCCTCGTCAGAAGCCAGAGCAGCAGGGCTCATTAAATGTTTATTCATGAAAAGCCTGCATTTGCATGAATGAAATTACAATTATTCAGCAACAGGACTTCAGCCCGCAGCCAGCAATTATTATTTTTTCATTGACGAGTGTCAAGCTGCTCGTTTGGCTCAGGGTGGCTGGAGACAGACTGAGTGCGTGTTTGCGCTGGCAACAGGAACGCCTCGCACTGGGAACGGCTCCAACTGGGATCACTTTGTACTGGAATCACTTTGTACTGGGAACACATTGCTCCAAGGCCTTGTTGTGCTACCACCTCACACCTGGTACAGCTTATTTATGGGACACCTCAGACTGAGAACACCTCAGATGGGGAACAACTCACACCGAGAACGCCTCATATGGGGAACACCTCACGCCTGGAACACCTTGTTTGGAGGACATTTCGCACAAGGAACACCTCTACCTTACGAGATGATGCTGTCTGGGTCACACAGAAGTTGGATAACTTTTTGTGGCAGTTGAAACCTCATTCAGCTGGTATAACCTGATGCAGCATTCATAACTTTACTGTGCAGTTATTACGCTGTTATAACTTTGTCAAACTGGAGGTGGTCCCTACTGGTGCACTGTAGTTGTAGATTTGAGTGGTTACACGCACATCCAAGTATTGCAGCTTGTGCAAGACAGACATAACTGAAAATGAAATGTCTGCACACTGTTAAATCAGTTCACAATCATTTATTGCGCAACAGTATCGGCCAACGTGCTGTTCATCCGGTACAGGTGTACAGTGCACCTGACGAAGGCCACATCGTCCAAAACTGTTGAACATAAATGATTTTGAGCTGATTTAACAGGGGCTCTCACTGTCCACTGCTCCTTCTACGCTCGGAGCAGAGCACAAATAACCCCACAGGGTCCAATGAAGTATATTCATTTATCTATCCATCTATCTTGATGATATACATTTTTTGATCTTTATTTTTTAGCCTGGGCGGTGTGATGGTCACTCTCTGCGGGACTGTTAATGCTTTTTCATGAGCCCTAAGTGCCCCTTTTCATCAGAAAGGCGTCAAACGTTGACCGTGTCGCATTATAGAGCGGCTGCCCCTGCAGGAGGCGAGTCGCTCTGTCAGAGCCCAGAAAACCTCATTATCTCCCTCTTCTGTTCTCTCTGTTTTTCCCTCTTGTTTTTCTGTGGCAACATCGAGTCGCTGAGCGGAGTGCGGTTTGATTGCTTTCGGTGTCGAGCTGTCCTGAGACCGGTGATCTGTCACCAGCGCACGGAGGCTCTGACTGCCATTACATCACTCACGGTGCCAATATTTCTCACATAATTTGACAAATAATTGAACAGGTCTCTGAGCTGTTGGAGTGACGCGCTCTGCCTCTAATGAGACTGTTAGGGGAGTGAAATGCATTCTGTTTAGAGGCCTGTAAAATTAGCACTGGCTGAGGAAACACTGATGCCCTCGTTCTAATGAATCCTAATGCGATGGGCCTCTCTCTTCAGCAGGAACGCAATGTGATTGTTGATAAGCAGCCAAAAAATGCTGAAAGCCTTTTATTATAATGTTGAATGCCCCCACCCACACCACCAAATGTCGTTATCCTGTAAACGATCCCTCGTTAGGTGTCCTCCCTGACAAACCCAATTAATTTTATGTCTGATATTAATGAAGTGTTCAATTGTATTGATTCCCATTCGATAGGTTTCAAAAGCAGTTAAGTGCTTTATTTCTAGAAACTAAACAGAAAAGTTTTACAAAGGACTGGAGGACTGTTGGATTATTAATCAGGAATGACGTCATCCTTCCGCTGATGGGCAGCACTTACCGGAACCTGTGACGGACGGGGGCGGGATATCGATTACGGGTTGATGGCCAGCAGAATAAGGTTTGCATTGGGAGGAGTTTACGTGTAACTGCATGTGCAGGTTAGCGGTAATGCAGGGAGATGGATGTGCTGCGTGGTGATGGATGTGTTTTAGTGCGTTTCCTGCGGTACTCTGCCCGTGTAGACCTGTTCTGTACTCCTCTGAGCGGCCCGGCGTTTTCTAAACCGCCTAAATCGGGGCATGTGGGGGTTTGGGGGTATTGCTGAGGGCACTAACATGATGGGGAGGAAAATAGATCCATAACAACAAGCTAAATCAGGCAGGGAAATGCTGGAGGAGGATGTGTGTGTGGGTGTGTGGGTGTGTGGGTGTGTGTTAGGTGAGTGGGGATGTGTTTGTGTCGGGGGGGCTGTGTTTGAAGTGTGTGTGGGGGTGTGTGTGGGGCATTTGTGGGGTGTGCTTGTGTGTGAAGAGTGCGGATGCGTTTGTGCGTGTGTGCGCGCGCGCGTGTGTGAGGTGTGTGTGGGGCGTTTGGTGTGGACTGTGACCCTGGTAATGAGGATCCCACAGCAGTGGCGAGTGATGAGCGTAATGGCGGGGAGCAGCGGAACTGTCTCTGCTCCATAACGAGCCTCTCTTCGTTAGAGGCGGGCCTTAATCACCAATCGCTGCGGGATGTCGGGGTGCGGAGGGGCGGGGGGCAGTGTGATCCGGCCCGCGGCATCATGGGAGTGTGCAGAACCGCAGTAGGTCTCGCTGCTTCCGCCCCAGTGAGACCGCAGTGTTTCAGGGTCTTGTGTGGAGTGAACTGAAGTCATTCATATTCTGGATGGATGCCAGGGCCAAGATATTAAACTTTTTGTATTGTTCAACAATGAAGAGAAATTTTTATAGATGTGTGTGTCTGTTTGTGTATACATGTATGTGTGTGTGTGTGTGTGTATTTGTCGCACTACCAGTAATTGGTGGTACCTGATTAGTATTTAACAGGTGTGTTGAATGTTCATTGCCTGTAGATTCTGCTGCAGGTCTAACATTTCACCACTAGATGGTGGTAATGCTACAATAGTTTTACCGCAGAAAGTTAAAGGGAAGTCCGGGGAACGGAGAATGCTGGGGTGGGCTGTGTTGGGTCTCGATCATATAAGGTTTCACTTCAGTACACGCTTTGGAGTTGGACCATATGGGATTAAACCCATGTGCTTGCTGGCTTGCTATAGTTTCTAAAATGAGCATGAATACCAGTGACATTTTCAGGGGGAAATAATGCTCCTTATTTGGGCATGTCAAACGCAGGAAACTTTTGTGTGTTTTGAGGTGACTCCTGACCTCTGCAAGAAAGCTGCGTTTGAGCCTTACTGGTGAGTGGTGTTTTGCGAGCTGGGGGCTGGCTACTTGAGCTGACGGTCTTAGCCAGCCCAAAATTTCATTTCCTCCACGGCGTGGTCCTTCAACCGTATTCCACAATCCACCTGCTCCTGAGCCCACCTAATAACTTCTCTCTATCCGTTCATTTGTTGGGTTTGCGCAGTAAAGGAGACTCCAGAAGGTTCTCTCTCTAACTCTCTCTACCTCTATTTCTCTCTCTCACTCACTTGCTATATTGTTTTGTCAATTTCCTCTGGGGGAAACCCAATATAGTTGGAATGAACGTGCTAGATGAAACAAGTACAATAACTATGCTGGATTCTGTATTTTAGTCCAATGACAGTAGTTGAAACTGTATTTCAGTATAACAGTATGAGTCTGTATTTCAGTCTATTAAAAATTGCCGATGCTTTATTTCAGTATCACCGAAGTAGAAGCTGTATTTCAGAAAGACATTAGTTGAGGCTGTATTTCAGTATGACAGCTGGTGAGTTTATTTCAGTATATCAGTATTTCAGTAAATCAGTAGTTGATGTTGTATTTCAGAATCATAGTAATTGAGGCTGTATTTCAGTATAACAGTTGATGAAACTATTTCAGTATAACAGTATTTGAGGCTGTATTTCAGTATAACAGTTGATGAAACTATTTCAGTATAACAGTATTTGAGGCTGTATTTCAGTAAAACAGTAGTTGAGACTGTATTTCAGTAAAACAGTAGTTGAGACTATTACAGTAAGACAGTTAACACTTTATTTCAGTAAAGCAATAGTTAAGACTGTATTTCAGTATGACAGTAGTTGATGCCGTATTTCTGTAAAACAGTAGTTGATGCTGTATTTCAGTAAAACAGTGGTTGAGACTGTATTTCAGTAAAACTGTAGTTGATGCTGTATTTCAGTATGACAGTAGTTGAGACTGTATTTCAGTAAAACAGTAGTTGATACTGTATTTCAGTAAAACAGTAGTTGATACTGTATTTCAGTAAAACAGTAGTTGATACTGTATTTCAGTATGACAGTAGTTGAGACTGTATTTCAGTAAAACAGTAGTTGATGCTGTATATCAGTATGACAGTAGTTGAGACTATTTCAGTATGACAGTAGTTGAGACTATTTCAGTAAAACAGTAGTTGAGACTGTATTTCAGTAAAACAGTAGTTGATGCTGTATTTCAGTATGACAGTAGTTGATGCTGTATTTCAGTATGACAGTAGTTGAGACTGTATTTCAGTATGGCAGTAGTTGAGACTGTATTTCAGTAAAACAGTAGTTGATGTTGTATTTCAGTAAAACAGTAGTTGATACTGTATTTCAGTAAAACAGTAGTTGATGTTGTATTTCAGTAAAACAGTAGTTGATACTGTATTTCAGTAAAACAGTAGTTGATACTGTATTTCAGTAAAACAGTAGTTGATGTTGTATTTCAGTAAAACAGTAGTTGATACTGTATTTCAGTAAAACAGTAGTTGGTGTTGTATTTCAGTAAAACAGTAGTTGATGTATTTCTGTAAAACAGTAGTTGATGTTGTATTTCTGTAAAACAGTAGTTGATGTTGTATTTCAGTAAAACAGTAGTTGATACTGTATTTCAGTAAAACAGTAGTTGGTGTTGTATTTCAGTAAAACAGTAGTTGATGTATTTCTGTAAAACAGTAGTTGATGTTGTATTTCTGTAAAACAGTAGTTGTTGTTGTATTTCTGTAAAACAGTAGTTGTTGTTGTATTTCTGTAAAACAGTAGTTGATGTTGTATTTCAGTAAAACAGAAGCTGATGCTGTATTTCAGTAAAACAGTAGTTGAGACTATTTCATAAGACAGTTAACACTTTATTTCAGTAAAGCAATAGTTAAGACTGTATTTCAGTATGACAGTAGTTGATACTGTATTTCAGTAAAACAGTAGTTGATGTTGTATTTCAGTATGACAGTAGTTGATGCTGTATTTCAGTAAAACAGAAGCTGATGCTGTATTTCAGTAAAACAGTAGTTGAGACTATTTCATAAGACAGTTAACACTTTATTTCAGTAAAGCAATAGTTAAGACTGTATTTCAGTATGACAGTAGTTGATACTGTATTTCAGTAAAACAGTAGTTGATGTTGTATTTCAGTATGACAGTAGTTGATGCTGTATTTCAGTATGACAGTAGTTGAGACTGTATTTCAGTATGACAGTAGTTGAGACTGTATTTCAGTATGACAGTAGTTGAGACTGTATTTCAGTATGACAGTAGTTGATGTTGTATTTCAGTAAAACAGTAGTTGATACTGTATTTCAGTAAAACAGTAGTTGATGTTGTATTTCTGTAAAATAGTAGTTGGTGTTGGATTTCAGTAAAACAGTAGTTGATGTATTTCTGTAAAACAGTAGTTGATGTTGTATTTCTGTAAAACAGTAGTTGATGTTGTATTTCAGTAAAACAGTAGTTGATACTGTATTTCAGTAAAACAGAAGCTGATGCTGTATTTCAGTAAAACAGTAGTTGAGACTATTTCATAAGACAGTTAACACTTTATTTCAGTAAAGCAATAGTTAAGACTGTATTTCAGTATGACAGTAGTTGATGCCGTATTTCTGTAAAACAATAGTTGATGCTGTATTTCAGTATGACAGTAGTTGAGACTGTATTTCAGTATGACAGTAGTTGAGACTGTATTTCAGTAAAACAGTAGTTGATACTGTATTTCAGTAAAACAGTAGTTGATGTTGTATTTCTGTAAAACAGTAGTTGATGCTGTATTTCAGTATGACAGTAGTTGATGCTGTATTTCAGTATGACAGTAGTTGAGACTATTTCAGTATGACAGTAGTTGAGACTGTATTTCAGTAAAACAGTAGTTGATGTTGTATTTCAGTAAAACAGTAGTTGATTTTGTATTTCTGTAAAACAGTAGTTGATGCTGTATTTCAGTAAAACAGTAGTTGATGTTGTATTTCAGTAAAACAGTAGTTGATGTTGTATTTCTGTAAAACAGTAGTTGATGCTGTATTTCAGTATGGCAGTAGTTGATGCTGTATTTCTGTAAAACAGTAGTTGATGCTGTATTTCAGTAAAACAGTAGTTGATGCTGTATTTCAGTAAAACAGTAGTTGATGCTGTATTTCAGTATGACAGTAGTTGATGCTGTATTTCAGTACAGTAACAGTCGTTGAGACCCTATTTCAGTTTAGTGGTAGATGCTAGTAATAGCGTAGTAACAGTAGTAATGCTGTACCTCTGTGTAATGACAGAAGTATATGCCATATTTATCTGTGGCCCAGAATCTCCTGACACAGATGGCTCTTGCAGGCTGCGTTGGGCCGGTGGTTCTGGGCTTCTTAGCCTTGAGGCTCTGTGCTCGCGTTCGGTATGACACCCCCCGTGCAGTCTGGCCTGATTTTGACATTCTCTCTCCGTCTCTGTTTCTCTGTGCCAGAGCGACAGGCCAATGCCCATTTGCTCCTTTCATGCGCATGCAAGGCCTGGGGGCCGAGACACTTCGACCCAGTTCCTGCTGTCGGCCATTTTGTGTTCCAGCACGGATGGCTTCAGCGCCAGACACTGCCGTCTGCAGGCCACGCCTCTTCTAGCTCAACCTCATCAGGGATCTCCCTGCAGATCCTGTTACCAGAGTTTGACCAACCCGGTCGAGTCTAGGTGAATGGTGATTGGATTACAGCTAATCATGTGATGCATACCACCATGTTGTTACGCTGCTCGTAAAAAATGCCAAATATGCATTTTGGTCCAGTCATTTTTAAAATCAACATTTATTGAGCAAATTTCACATGCCTCTCATTTTGATTTTTAGAACCGCAGTGTAAATTTCATACATCCGAACATTCAGAAACGCTGGGGGCAACGGCAGATGGGAAGAAATAGACACAAATAAATAGAGAGGGAAAAATGGAACATTTCTGGCACAATATGTAATTGTGTAGATAATTTAAGAATAAAGACACCTGTATAGTCAGGGCTCAGCTCTGACTGAGAGCAAGTGTCTCCTGATGTGTCCAGTCAGTCTCAGTTAGGGACAGATCAGCTCCTGCAGGGCACTGGAGGAAATCAATGAGGCGCATCTGAGTGATTCCACCTAATATTACCCATCTCATATTACCCACCTTATATTACCCATCTCATTTTACCCACCTTATATTACCCACCTAATATAGTCAGCAACAAAAGTTTCTGTGACACCATTTATGTGTATGTTATAAATGACACGCAAAGATCTCAATGCAATCAATATGTTTATTTAACAGGAGAAACACTGACTTTTCAGTGCCAACGTCACTCAAAACGAAAAATGTCATTTTCATGCGTCATGAAGCACTTGTCTGACGTCTAACCAATCGTGACCTTCACACTTCAATACCGGGTGTGACTTCCTCGTGCCATGATGCAAGCAACGCATCTCCGGCGCATGGACCGAATCAGATGTGCCAGAAATTGCTGTGGGATGTCATTCCAAATCTGACGTAGACGTTGTCGCAATTCCTGGAGTGTAGCTGGCGGGCTATCCAACCGCCGCAAACGTCGATCCATCTCGTCCCAAAGATGCTCGATTGGGGACATGTCTGGGGATCTGGCTGGCCATGGCAGGATATTGACATGTTGTTGCATCAGATACTGCTGTACAATCCTTGCAACGTGTGGTCTGGCGTTATCATGTTGCAGCGTTATTCCGGGACCATGTTGCATCAAAAACGGTACCACCAATGGCCGTAGCACTTCATCGCGATATCTTTGACCTGTCAGATTTCCATCAATAACAAGCAAATCTGTTCTGTTTCTAGCCGTGATCCCTCCCCAAATCATGACACTACCGCCTCCAAAACGATCAAATTCCTGAACACAGTTGTTGGCATAACGTTCTCCACGTCGACGGTATACACGTAAACGACCATCACATCGGTTAAGCATGAATCTTGATTCATCAGTGAAGAGTACAAGATCCCACTGACGTTGGATCCACCGTCGATGTTGTTGTGCCCACTGTAGACGCAGTCGTCGGTGTTGTACTGTGAGTATTGGACGTGTTGCTGGCCGACGTGGGACAATGCCAAAATGACGGAGACGGCAACGGATTGTCTGTGCAGACAGTTGCCTCAAACCAGGTATCGTTCTTGCAGTTATGGTTGCAGGTTGGAATCGATTTCGGAGATGGGTTGTTCGAATCCAGTTGTCCTGTCTGGGAGTGGTTACTCGTGGACGGCCGCTGCGAGGACGGTCTCTGACATGTCTTGTCTGCTGATGACGCTGCCATAAGTTCCAAATGGTGTTTCGGTGGACATTCAGGCGATGAGCAACTTCCCTCTGCGAGGTTCCGGATTCAATCATCCCAATGGCCCTCCACCGATCATTTTCAGACAGTCTTGGCATTTAGAGGGTAGAGTTCCTGATCCGAAATGGCTGTGTTTTCGATAAGTGATGCTTCCGTCGTTCATCAGGCACAATGTGAACATTCCAAAAATTCTCCTCTTTTATTGCCATCCACAGGCATGATTTACGCACATTTTCACGTGCAAAGTCATTTTCTCGCATTTTCATGATTTCCATTTCAATGTTGTGTTTACGTGTACTGTTTCAGTCTGATATCACCATGTATGACAATTTCATAATTGCGTTATGAAGAATAATTAACAATATTGGTGTCACAGAAACTTTTGTTGCTATATTACTCATCTTATATTACCCACCTTATATTACCCATCTCATATTACCCACCTTATATTACCCATCTCATATTACCCACCTTATATTACCCATCTCATATTACCCACCTTATATTACCCATCTCATATTACCCACCATATATTACCCACCTTATATTACCCATCTCATATTACCCACCTTATATTACCCATCTCATATTACCCATCTCATATTACCCATCTTATATTACCCATCTCATATTACCCACCTTATATTACCCATCTCATATTACCCACCTTATATTACCTATCTTATATTACCCAGGCCAGACACCCACTGTCTCACAAACTGCTGAAACTCTTTCAGAGGGTGTGCACTGATCAAATAAGTGTTCTTTAAAAACAATAGTTTTTTATTGGCCTCATAAATAATAGGTAAGTTATATGAGCCAACGTGGCCATTTTGACTGTAGATTTTTTTTTTTTTTTTTAAAAACACCTGTACACCTGATAGATTGTTTTCATTGAAAAATTTTTTGCCTATTTTTTCTGTCAGGAGAAGTAAATCTCCAAAACACATTGTATTATTATGACCATTATCATTGCAATATCTGCATTTCCCTCTAGATGTCCCTACCATGCAGGTAGGGTAATGTATATAAGGTGATAAATTTGGAAATTTAATTTTGTAGGGCATGTACACCTAGTACCCCTCTCATCGTATTCTAGAATGGATCAACTGTGATTATGCCTTGTTGTGCAGAATGGGGATCTGCAAATCGACCAGGAGGTGGAAAATAATGCGCAGATCTCATCATGATCTTCTGCGGAGAAGCGAGTGGGAAGTCGGAGTGCTCTGCGGCTCTTTTCTGTGTCAGTGAGTCACTTTCACATCCAGGTGAATATCACAAGCATGATCATTTTTGGTGTAAACTGAGTGACATATGAGTTAACTGAGATAGACCACTGCGAGGATGTACTGCTTGTAACAAAACAAGAGGTGCCTATCAATATAGCATTACATAAGCTTAAATCTGTTCTGCTGATCTAAGCAACAGTACACATGAAAAGCTGTGTGAGCGCTCACAAACCGGCAGCTGCCCTCCTGTTGGGTCCTCAGCAAAATTAAGAATGGCTCTAGTCTTCAAAATAATCCCCAAGCTACATTAAGTATTTGTGTAAAGTTTCATGCTTGTATCATAAAGTACGCAAATTCCTGATATAGGTGGGTATTTGCGCTCATCTACTATGGCTGTGTTACAATATGGAGCCTGTCAAGCAAGTGGCCAAACTCTGTATTTACGGCTTGGACTTCTACCAAAACCCAGACTGTGGCCTGATCAGTGCTGCCACTGCCCTCATTCTGTCTATACGGGTCATTCGCTCCTGCTGTTACTTTAGCCTTGATATACAGGCCCCCCCCCTAGAAAAGCAGCGATTGTGAAAATGTTGATAAAACCAAGTCCAGTTGGTACTGATGTCTCACGAAGACCTTCGGTGACATATTTACTTTGCCCTAATTTAATAACCACTTGCAAAAATGTTGGAATTTTATAGCTATCTAATTCTTTGTCACTTTTTAAATTCATTTTTGTGTAATGTATCTTATGACTGTTCAAATATTTTTTAATCGCCTTAATTGGTGAACTTTTTGAAATCTTTACTTTTTCCTAAACCAATAAAGCTGATTTTACAGCTATCTAAGCTTTGATCCAACACGCTTCCTCACTGGAATATGTTTAAATATTGTCTCTGTAAGCTTACGTTTAAAGTGAGGGTGCTGCGCTAATCTTGTAATAAGATGTAATGCTGGCGTCTGGATGTCTTCCAGTGGCTAGGCCAACTCAGGTACCTTCAGCAGCAGGCTGTCAATGGTAAAAAATACTATCGTACACTGGCATCATGGGATAGAAGCCCTCCTTCGCCTCGTTACCTGTCTCAGCCGCGCATCTGGGTCCCATTACCAGGGGCATAATTTGTGTTCTTTAGCTCGAATACTGTTTGTTTAAGGGGAATTGCAGGATAACTTCTGGCCCCTGCTTGGTAATTTCCCAGAATAAATCTGTTTAGTTTGATTAGTGAACTCCAGTATTCCAGCCAAAATGGATCTTCCTGAGAGAGAGAGAGAGAAAGAGTATGTGTGTGTGTGTGTGTGTGTGTGTGTGAGAGAGAGAGCGAGCGAGAGAGAGAGAGTCATAGCGTGTCTGAGTGGATTTATGATCATGAGAGCATCTGTCTGTACGAGACAGTTACCACAGTCCGGGGGGGTTAGTGTCTCGAAGATAATCAATGTTTCTGTTTGTCTCTGATCACTGGATTGGTTCGCTGGAGCGTGTTCTATCTCCCTAATGCTGACCGAACAAATTTTATTGCATTTGTATCCTAAAGGCCCCACTATTGGAGATTAGGATTTTTTTGTTCTGTTTTGTTTTGCAAACAGTTCAGTCATTGAGCTGATAGCCCTTACCCCCGGAGCAGTGTGGGTTTAAGGGCCTTGCTCAAGGGCCCAACAGCTGCACAGACTGGTTTATGGCTACTCGCAGGCCTTGAACCACTAAACCTCTGGGTTCCAGTCACCTAAACCAGTAGCCTAGTGGCTGCTGACCTGTATGGTGTCTTCTGTAGGGTGGAAGCTTATGGACATACATGCTCATTAGCAGCAGCCCCCCTGAGCGTATTTTACACTCCTGTGAAAAAGTATTTACCTCCATCCCAATTTCTTCTACTTTATGGACATGAGCTCCTGAGCTTAAGATCATTATCCAGCTGCAAAACCCAGTTGCACTTGAGCTTTAGGTCATAAACTGATGGCCAGACATTCTCCATCTGAGTTTTCTGGTCAAGAGCAGAATTCATGGCGCCACCAATCATGGCAACCAGGTGTTGAAGCAGCGAAGCAGCCCCAGACTGACTGTTGGTGTGATGTTCTGAGTGTGGAGTGCTGTGTCAGGTTTTACAGGACCCATGTCTTCCATAAATTCCACATTTGACGCATAAGTTTGCAGAATATTATAATGAAAATCTTGCACTGTCTCAACTGAAAAAAGTTAGTGTCCAGGCTGTCTCAAAATGTCATGTTAACTGAATTTAAGATTATAAGTTGAATATTACCTCAACTTGTCATCTCAAGTTCAATGAGCTTAAAATTTAATGGCAGCCTGGACACAAACTTTTGTCAGTTGAGACAACTTTTTTTTTTTTTTTTTTGTTACAGTGTGGGGAGCATCCAGGTGTTTTTGGTGAATGTGAGACAAGCCTTTATGTTCTTTTCGGTCAGCAGTGGTTTTCGCCTTGGAACCCTCCCATGGATGCCATTTTTGCCCAGTCTCTTTCTTAATGTTGAATCATCAACACTGACTTTAACTGAGGCAAGTGAGGTCTGCAGTTCATTAGATGTTGTTCTGGGTTCTTTTGTGACCTACTGGATGAGTCATCGATGCGCTCTTGGAGTAATTTTCGTTGCCCAGCCATTCCTGGGAAGGTCCACTACTGTTCGAAATTTTCATCATTTCTAGATTGTGGCTCTCACTATAGTTTGCTGGAGTTCCAGAGCCTTAGAAATTGCTTTGTAACCCTTTCCAGACCGATAGATGTTGACAAACTAGTTTCTCATGTGTCCATGAATTTATTTAGGTTGTGGCATCATGAGCTGCTTTTTGTCGATTTCACATTACCAGACAGGGTCTATTTAAGTGATGTAAGTAAGTAAGCAAACCTTTATTTGTATTGCACTCTTCCCAGCACGAATGCACAGAGTGCTTCACAGAGGCAAAATGAATTAGACTCAACAGGCCTGGCAGTAATCATGCCCTAGTGAGTCTAGTGAAATGGAATTCAATGATCATTTTTTTAATTGGTTGATTTAGTAGAGGGGGAAATTAATTTTTCACAGAGCCTGGTAGGTTTAGATAGCTTTTTCCTGAAATAAGTGAAATCATCATTTAAAAACCACACTTTGTGTTTACTCATGTTTTTGTCCTACATTGCACTTACATTGATGATATGACACATTTAAGTGTGACAAATATGCAAAAATAGAAGAAATAGGGAAGGGAAAAAGTACTTTTTTACAGCGCTGTAGATGAGGGAGAAAGGGTTTACATCATCGCAGGAGTGCTGGTTTAGAATCAGACCCCCCCGGCCCTAACCCAATCAAATCCATTCTGAGTTTCCCAGAAAAACTGCTCCCAGATCAGCAGGTGTACGACGTGAAGATTTTTTTCATCAAGTCCAGATTGTATAAAATGCCTTACCCGCACGATGGTCTCACAGAGTCATGTTTTCTCTTCTTTTTTTTTTCTTTTGCTAAGTTAAAGCAATTAACAGGATGTAGACAACACTGGCCACCAGCTCACCGTATCGCGGTTAGCCAGACCGTGAGCGTTGCTGGGCAGATAATTCAGTTTGGAGAATGCAACCATATTTAGACAGATCCCTTTATCGCATATTCCCAAAATGTCTTGATTCATTCAAGGGCTAATTAAATTCAGCCCAAGTTAGATTAAGAGTGGCTCTAATTAAAGCAAGTCTTTGTTAAACAATTCATCTACGCCGATCCTCTTCTTTGATCACAGACCCCATCATGAAGACATCACGCCCTGACACACTTTTTTTCCCCCACTGGAGGAAGGCCGGTGAAAGTTTGCGACAAAATAACCAGATAATCTCATGAAACACACGTACACGCTCGCACGCGCGCGCGCACGCACACACACACACGCGTACACACAGCTGAGTCCACACCATCACTCTGCCCTTATACCACTGTATCTGCGCTCATCACATCTGTTTTGAAGTTCGCTGTGACTTGAATTAAATGATCTCCCTTAGCAAGGGGAGTTTAGGATTGTTTTCCGTGCGAAGCGAACATTAATAATTAATCTGCGGGCGGAGGCTAGAGAAGAAAGCGCTTGGACACCCTTCTAATTTGGATGAGCTGAGATTCGGTAAGATTAAAGAGAATGCTCGCGCTTTAAACCGCGCTTCCGTTAGCGGCTCTCCGTAGCCCCGCAGCAGGCGCGCGCGCGCGGTATCTGCAGTCATAACCCGCATCTGCCCGCCCGCTGCCGCATGAAAGAGCTTCAAACGCCTACCGAGTACAGTCCAGTTAAACTTTAACTGACTATTACGGTAACTCTTCACTTTTTTTTCGTCATTTTTAATTTGCTTGTTTGCATGTTGTAACGTGGAAAAGTATACCACTGCATTTTTTTTAATTATTTGTACAAAGTGTTCGCGATCCGGGAGGCTGACATAGTTTATGCTCTGCGGATATGAGTTCACTGGAACACGGGGACATTTGCGATGTGCTTTTTAAATTGTTCTGTTAAAGGCGTAGACTATATTCAATTGGATATATAACCTGACCAATATGAAATAAACTTGTGATCCCGCGTACGTGGCATCTTCTTGTTTGGATTATTAAAAATGCCTATGAGTGATATGTTTATGAGTGTCGCTACAAAATGTGTAAATTCCTGGCAGAGTGGCTCTGTTAATGTGCTGCAGTTATGACTACTTATTTGGAATGGGCAGTGAACTTGTGTGTGCGCGTGTGTGTGTGTGTGTGTGCGTGCGTGCGTATGTGTGTGTGCATGTGTGCGTGCGTATGTGTGTGTGCATGTGTGCGTGCGTATGTGTGAGTGTGCGTGTGTGTGTATGCGTCTGTGTGTATGCTTGTGTATGCATATGTGTGTGTGCATGTGTGCGTGCGTATGTGTGAGTGTGTGTGTGTGTGTGTGTGTGTGTGCCCATTAAGGCTCAGTGTGTGTGTCTGAGGTCCGCATGTTTTGCTGCCAGAGAAACGCTTAAGTGATTTGTTGGCCTCCTGGTCTCCAAATAAACTCACCAATTATATCTGAGGTGCGGGGGAGGGGATCTCATTGGGGGGCTCAAAAGACTGATTTTGCACCCCTTAAATGTGAAGTTCAGGAGTTTGTGGGGTGTCTTGGGGGGGCGGGTGTTATGAAGGGGGTGGTTGTGTTGTGTGGTCGTGTTAGCAAAAATATACAATCTAGTCTGCATGCAAAATAGCCACATTTTTGAGTGCTGAGGTAACTACACCATGCTAGTGTCGGAAGCAAAATTTCCATTTATTTTACTTCTTGGAAATTTACTTTTGAAGTACTTTCCATCATTATATTCTTACCAACAGACTCCTTTGAAAAATGACCTAAAAGTTAATTTCCTCCTGAAGAGTTCTTTATGTCTTAAAATTCCTAATGGTGTAATTTAAAAAATATTTTTTTAAATAAAAAAAAATCACGCATTTCCATTCTTTTCTATTGAACACTTCTATTCTCTATTCACTTGAATGGCGGTACTTAGGGGAGAATTACTTCAAACTGAACCTCTGTATTCTTGTGATGTTGTAATACCTCTCGCTCCCACTGGGGGCTCTGCTTGCCTTGACTTAATATAAATTTATTACTCCGCCCATTTATTTTTTTCCAGCTTGATATCATTTTTCTCTGAATATTTTTTTCCCCTCTTATATTGAGTCAAAAAAGACACTTCACACATAAATTTGTAAATATTTTCTTGAAACTTTTATTAAAAGAGTTTTTATTATCACTTGGGGTAAATGTGTTGTCAAAACCATCATGACACACATTAACTCCGACGTGCACAGGTACGTAGCACGTGCGAGCGTACTTAAGCTAAAACCATGTTTTCTCGTGTTCCTAGTCACATGACCATATGAGAGATGTGCAACTGATCTCACGTTAGCACGTGACATCTCGGAAAAACAAGTTTTTACAGTTTATTATTCGTTGATTTTCAATGCCATGGCTGTCAGACATTCAGCGTGAACTTGCCATTGGCATGCTGAATACGGAAACGTCTGTCACACGTTGCAAGGGTTATGGGATGCAGTTGATGGACTATCCATGATCTTCGGACACGGCTCCAGCAAACTGGCACCACAGCTGACCGACCTCATTCCGGTCGCCCACGTGTGACGTCAAAAGCAGAAGACCGACAAATTGTCTTACGTCATTTGCATAATCGATTTGTCACTGCAACGTCCACTAGGAATGAATTGTTTAGAGGTCATGTGACTGCCCAAACCACACGTAATCGCCTGCGCACTGCTCTTATTCAAGTTGTAACTTACCATTTTTACTCTTGGACATTTCCGTAGCATTTCCAGTGGAACTGGTTACATTATGGACATTATTTTTATGATACACCATCTTTAATGAGTACAGAATTAAATAAAATCATTATTTAAAACCTCATTTCTTGTATGTTCAACTTATCGACCTCTAAACGAGTGTGAAGTTTTTATTTTGGCTGAGTATATACAATTATGCTGCTGTGGTCAATTGTTGTAAAACGTCTTCAGTTATTACTGATCGGCAGCATCTAGCATTAACTGACTGTCTTTACCTGAAGGTGGGTGGTGTTGGCTCTCACTGCTGTAATCAGAGAATACACAACCTTCAACAGCCTGCAACAGCATTCATAAAAATCTTCAGCACTTTTGGATAGGATGATGCAATATAGGCATGTGAAAGCAGAGAGAAATTTGAACATTTTATGATTTGGATTTATGACAGTATTATTCCAGTGATGTGCTTAAACAAACTGTAGTGCAACTGAAGCAAACTTTTCTGCCCGACGGTTTCGAGACGTATTTAAAAGAGCCATATTATGGCCATTTCCCAGTGTAAAATTTTCATTTTTGAGATGTATTTATAAATATTTGCATTTTTATGGTAAAAAAAAAAACTGTTGGTTCCAGCTGCACAGGCTTTGTTGTTGGCAGTTCAGTGTGTTTTCTGTGGCGGAGAATCACTCGCCTTGGCGCGGACCTTTGACTTTGTAGAATGTTTACATGCATAGAAGCTCTACAACACACTAAAGCAAAGGAGAGAACCCCAAAAGCAAATGGTCCCCGTTAATAATATTAGAAGTGAGTGTGTCCCGTATAGCGTAGAATTATTGGATTTGCACTTTTCATATTCACAACAAGGTCATACGCATTTTTCCATTTACATTTATTATGATTAATGCTGAGAGTTTACATTCATGCTAATCTATTGTAAGTCAGATTGGACAGTGTAATATTAGAATATATTAGAATACTTGGGTATTTATTGTGTTTTACATTTTTTTTTGTTGTTTCTTTGTTTTTCTTGTTTGTTTTACTTTAGTCATTTCAGTATATTGGTCTCCCTTTCAGTCTATCTGACCACTTTGCGGAAAATCTTTAAGTCTTTGACTTCTAAACTTTTAATACTAGCTTTTACAAAAAAGTGTAAATACAGTTTTTCGGATCTTTGCAAGCAGGCACATTTTCTCCAGAAAATGCATGTCTAGTTCTTTTTCTTCTTTTGATGGCCACACGTTTAGTGAGTGAAGCTCACAGACCCTGCAGGGACTAAAGGCTAATTGGCAGGGTAATTAAGATAAGTAATCATTTTAAAGCTTTCGCTCAAACTTCAAACGGCCCCTGAGAGGTTGATCGCTGTGTGCGGCTCTGTGCTGTTAGCGCTCGAGTCTCTCGCTCTAATGATCACAGTCCGCTCTGTGAACCCTGGCTATACATTACCCCACCAGAGGTCAAGGGCTTTGTGAAGCAGTGTCGGGGTCAATTGGAGGTCATCAAATTCGCTCATTGGCCTGTCAAACCAATCATGGTATGCCAGAGAGAGTTTGGAATGTTTATTCAGTGTGTGTATGTGTGTGTGATTGCGTGACTTGTCTGCAGAAAGTTGCGGTGACTCTCTGCATGGCCTTCTGTGCAGACAGACCAGTGAAGGTAATATTCCTGGCAGTTTGGTGTCAGATCGGAAGTCAGCCATTCTGACGTGCTGTTCTGAGACCCGCGTGTCCCGTGTCATCACCGCCATGATAAATCCAGCCCTGATGCGCTCTGTGTGTGATGACTTCTGTCCTGTCCCTGCGCTACGAGTTCTGATGGTACACACACACACTCACACGCGCGCGCGCGCACACACACACTCTCTCACAGACACAATCACTCACATGCGCACACGCGCGCGCGCACACGCACACTCTCTCACAGACACAATCACTCACATGCGCACACACACACACGCACGTACACACACACACAGGCACACACAGTCACTCACAGACACAATCACTCACACACACGCGCGCGCGCGCACACACACTCACACACACATACACACACGCACTCACTCACACACACACACACACACGCTCACACACACACACACACACACATACACACACCCCTGCTGTATCTCATTCTGTGACACTGCGAGCTCTACAGCTGAGACTGAAAGACTGCTGGTTTCTGTGAGGTATTTATTGACTCTGTGTCCTGATGGCTGTGCGTGTGATGACTGCTAATTCTGTGTATGAATGCAGAGGAGAGCACTGGCCCTTTGACCTCTGTGCTGATTATAGGGTGGTCCTGGCTCCTGGGAAGAGATGGAGGTGATTTGGCACGTATCAGCTTTTATTGCTGAATAAAGCTCCCCTCGTGAGATCACTGGAGCTTCGTTTCCTGTCGACAGGTCAACATGCTGAGATTACAGACCTCGGCTTGTCTGCTCGACATTCCCATAATCCTCTGCTTTTGTACTCCTGTACATTCCCACAGTCCTCTGCGGCTCCACTCTCTCTTCGCCATTCTGCTCTGCAGTTTCCTCAGTGAATGTACATTTCCTTCAGTAGATCAGGGTGATTATAGCAGTGGGGCTGTGGGTCTGTGGGAGTCATGTTTGTGTTAAAGGCCGACCCCCCTCGTTACTCACCTCTCTCTCTCTCTCTCTCTCTCTCTCTCTGAATAAAAGTGCTGCTTATTTAAAGCCCAGCAGAGCTGCATGTCCCTCAGCGCTGAGGCTTCGCTGCGGAGCCGGACCGGAGCATCAGGCCGAGCTGAACTCTCTCTCTGGTTAATGGCTGTGACGGATGGGGGATGCAGCGCCCTGCAGCCCCGCCTCCCCCTCCTCCTCTGGACTGGCGGCCCCTGGAGCTCCAACTGGGGGGAGGACTGAGCGCTGAATCATAACGCTGCCCCTCATGTCTGGGGGGATCTGTTACCACAGGTGCGCCTCTGCACTCTTCTTTTGGGGTGTCAGGAATTCTCAATATATTTGCCAGAGGCTTGATAGAATACATTTTTATAGAAATATATGACTTGAATTTGAGTATTTACGGGAAAATTATTTCAGGTAGTCATATATAAATCCATTTTCTCACAGACAAGTACTTCACTGATGTTTCCATGTATGTTGAACACAATACTACACAATACTACACTGTGCTCAATACTACACATTATACGACACAGAACACATACTGTACTTAATACCACACACAATACTACACACAACGCCCACTGTACTCAATACTACACACAAAACTACACGCTATAATACACACAACGCCCACTGTACTCAATACTACACACAAAACTACACACTACAATACACACAATGCCCACTGTACTCAATACCACACACAACAAGCACTGTACCCAATACTATACATAATACTACTCAAAACACGCACTGCACACTATACTACATTTATTACTACTCATAACACACACTTTACCCAACACTACACACTATACTTCACACCATACTGCACTCAACGCTCTAATACTGAAAGTCATGATTCCAGATTCTGAGGAAGGCTGAGATGCTGTGAAATAAAGGCTCCGCTGGTGACGTTTAAATGGCTGCAGAGTTTCCTCATGCTGATTGAGTCCAGCGCAGCGCATATGTTTACATGTAGGTAGACGTTATAGGTGGTCTGTATGAGGTCAGTACAGAGACGCGTTGCTGTTTAAAAGCGAGTCAGCGCTGACAGCGAGTGCTTATGCAGACATGAGGAACCACTGTCCCAGCACTGCTCAGTGACCTGTCTCCTGCTCCAATCTCAAACCTGGTAAAAAACAATCCAATTCCTTCTGAGAAAGACAGAGTGGACACATTGGGGGGGTGTTTTGGGGGCGTTGAAAGGCCGTCTGAGAGAGGTAGTTGACGGTGAGCTCTCGACAGTGATAAATTCGCCACATCGCGCAATCGATAAATCTGGCCTTTGTCGGCCTTGCCAGACTCTAGCCGCTGACGTGCCGTCATAATTACTCTGTCAGAGTCAGTCCTGCTGTGGATCGACTGCGGTGCCGCTCTCACTCTCCCTGATAAAGTGCCGTTTGACGGACAGGTCGTTTACGAGTGCCGGTACGTGATTGGCAGCCCTGTTGGGGGAAGCCGAAGGGAACCAATGTGAGGGAGTCGGTACCCTGCGCCCCGAAACCGAAACTGTCAGGCAGTGTGTCCACTAGACCCCCGGAACCTAAACACATCCGTCTGACGGCGAACGCAAACAGTCCAACTCCACCGCGGCCCAGAGCCGCTGCAGAGTCAGAGGTGATTGGGCGGATCGGATTTATCCAGGAAAAGCCAGGCCTCTGAATTCACATCCCGGTGCGCTGTCGCAAACAAGAAGAGAAACATGATGGAAACAATCAAATATGACCGCCAACTGCTCTGTTTGTGGGGGTCGGAAAGGCCGAACACATTTTTTTTGTCAGTTGCATTTGGGCAGAAATGACGTGAACTTACATTACGGCTTACGGCTCCAGCGGTGAGATTTCCGATGGCCTGTCTGCTTGTGACAGGTGAGAAAGGTCATTTCACACTTAGAGCTGAGTTCAGTTTCACAGAAAAACACTTTCAGAGCAGGACTGAACATGTCTATTACAGCTGAGTGTGTGTGTGTGTGTGTGTGTGTGTGTGTGTGTGTGTGTGTGCGTGTGCACGGGTGCGTGTGTGTGTCTGCCTTTTTTTTTTTCTTTCTTTAAAGCCAAGCACACAGCTAAATATTCTGTTAATACCCTTTGTTAAGAAGTACAGGAGGACTTTGGGCGAATGCTCACACGGCGCACCGGGTCAGACTGCAGACATGTTACAGACTTCACTTTTACAGTTATGTTTGGCTGTTATTCCAGATTTGGTTGGTCAAATTTAAATGATTAAATTGACATGTTTACCTAAACTGCACATAATTTCTCCTGCCATGTCTCCATATTTTCATTCTGTACAGTAGTTCTTGCAATCAGATCAATTCAAAATTTCAAAAGTTCAATGGTTCATGTGTAGGGGAGGCTGGGGTGAATTGTCACAATTTCTGTTTAAATGCTTCTATATGGCATATGTATTCAGACAGACGGCTGAAAATTGTTTTGTGGAATGTACTCCTGCTTCATTATGATAAGTCAAATGATGTGATATGTGACATGTTTTGTTCTACGTGAAAAATTCACTCTAAAGACAGTCAGATTCTTTGAGACATATCACCCCGGACCAGGGTCAAATGTTCCAGGCACTGGGGTGAAACGTCACATATATGACCAGCTTTCCTAAATTATTTTCTGACAATTTTAAAGTCAATAATTTCTTCTTTGACTAAATTATGAAAATGACACTGCAGAACAAGTATTTTGTTTCAGTTTGTTTGACAAACAATACAAACCAACTGGAATCATAACTCACTGGACCATTTCAAAAGTTCCTGAGAATTCAGACAACAAACGGAACATTTTCCTAGAACATTTATCCATCCTCGGTTCTCTTGGTTCCAGTTGGTTCTGTTTTTGTTAATCGGCATATTATTTTCTCCTTTGCCACAGACCAGATTTGTTCGTTTGGGTATCTGACAAATTTATTTCTAACTTTTTCACTTATTTTCAGAAACTCCACCTCATTATCTCCTCCTTCAAGTTCATCAGTTTGTACCTGGGGTGAAAAGTCTCACGTTACAAATCGGAGACTTTTCACCCCAATTAGTGTGACTTTTGACCCGGTATAGGGGTAGTCTTGCATTAATGTTATTCATGATTATGCTCGTGGAAAGGGGTTTATCAATATATACTGATTCCAAAACTCAGTATGTACACACCATAATTAACCAACTTTCAAGTGCATTTAAAAAGGAATTGAGTTATACTCTGAGTTATAATATAGTCGTATTTCTTCAAAATCACTTTCAGCTTTGGTTTTCGATGTGGCATCACTGGATGTGTCAACAGAATGGAGCTGGTTACTTCCTGTCCCTTCTGTCTTATCTGTGAACCCCGGCTCACTCCTAATATGGACTTAAAACATAAAGGTTGGCACAAAAAGATGCGTTTAATTGCCTGTGACTTTTCACCCCTGGGACATCTCACCCCGATCTACCCTACAGACGTGATTAACATTTGAATATTTTGGTTCGTGGGTCGAGTTATTCGTTTAAACTTTAAGAATAACCATCCGATTTCACCTCTCAAAGACCAAGCGTTGATCGTAAATGAGAGAAATTAGCAGTAAGTTTAGCGCATGAGTCATCAGATGACAGGTTGTTTTTATGATGCCGGCCTGAAACACGGCCTTTTTCTCGAAGGCGTAAGCTGGAACAGAGACACCAGACCCCGAGTTCAGGTTTCTCCAGCTGCGTATATTAACCGCGTTACTGGCGCTGTAACCTAACGGCTTTGGCTTCTACCCTGCGTGATTAGATCTGGGCTGTGCGCCGGTGGTTAAATGTGAGATTGGTTGTGCTGAGGGAGCGATACTGATTGCCCCGCTGTTTCCTGCGTGTTTTCCTTGCTCTGGGAGCTGTAGCGTTTCGTGTCTCGTCCTGTTCGAATGGGAGCGCTGAACGGCAGGTGCTAAACACTGTTAAGCTGTGCATTTAGCGCTCCGAGGTCCAGCGTCACATACGCAGATTACGCTCAGTCCTTAGACGACATAAAATTTTTCAATAATCAGTGTCCATACGAAACTTTCGTTCAGGACGAGGTTCATCTAATCTTTGTGATACCAGCTCTTTATTCATTTTTATTTTTTTTTACTTTGTGAATTCGGCCTTGTGAATTGAGAATATTATGGGTGTAGAAAATTACATTTGGTTAATATGTTGACCGATCATTTTATTACTGTGAAGTATAATAAACAGAATGTATTGCAGTTCACAATGCAGGTATTGATAAGTTTTAAGGCCTTTGTGACTGTTTTATTTCAACAGAAGTGTTATCGTGTGGCTGTGCTGTGAAAAAGACTATTTAAATAAAACAGAACTGAAATGAACTCTTCGGGAGTGAAGACCGAATTCTTTGTCAGACTGAATTCTCTGGTTTTACCCAGATGTGATTTCTAAGAATAATATGTTCTTATGGCATCTGAATATTTTTCACATTTACAGCTGTAATAATGGTTCCACATGCCATGTTTTTGTATTTTCCTGTGTAACTGTATTGTACTTCAACAAAGCTAAGGCCTCAGAACATAAATATGCGGTTCACATTTTCACAGTCACTTTGAAAAAGTTCGCCACATGCATTGACTGTGTCTTGACCTGTCAAAGTTTAGCTGGGCACCTTCTGACCTGCCTTTTATAGAGGGGTGTTTAAACTCGCGACTGCTTCAGTGGGGTGTGAGTTTTGAAGTTACATGTCTAATATGATTCTGCCGCATGTAAATCCATCTAAACTTTAAATGCCCCTTCAAAAGATAGGTAGACCAGTGCCTGGTTAAACCCTTGTTAGTCTGAGAGAGATGCTTCATTCAGATGCTTCAGAAAACATTGTAGGCTACGCCATAGAACTTGACTGATTGGTTTACCTCCATCCAGGATCCAAGTCCTCTCATAATATTTTTGGTTTTGTTCTGGTTTTCACAAACAATAATACAAGCTGTTGGTTTCCTTGGGCTATTTTAAAATACAGCATAAATAATCATGGAATGACACTGGTAAATATCAGAGCCCTGTGTGTGTTTATTTTCATACGGGGACTCTGTCGAACAGCAGACCAGCCTCTACAGTGTGTGTTATTGCTGCGGTTTTATGTATATTTTATCTGAATAAAACATAATCACAATCTACAATGGACCCCTGGGAAACTAGAAATTCTGTTGATTGTAAAGAGAGACCATATTCTTAAAGACCATTTAAGAAAAGCACATATGTAAAAATGTAAAATACAGTCGGTAATTTAACATGTCATCTCCTGGGATTTTTTTCTAAAAAGTTTTTGCTTAAAAAAAAAAAAATAATAATAATTGTAAGACAGGCGAGGAGCGACTATCAGAAGTGTTTATGAGGCGCCTGCGGGAAACTTAATGCTGTTTCGTATGCAGTTTTTGGGGGAAAAAAAATAAAGTCCAAGTTTGTATTGACAAATATAATTATTATGATTATTATTAGTACATATGAAATGAATATAGCCTGGTGAATGCGCTGGGAAAGAAAGGTTTATCTGTACTGAAGAGGTGAGCATCCCCCCGGGACACGCTAGTGATGATGAGATCATCATGTCACAGCCTCTCCTGATGATCTCACAGTCTCTCCTGATGATGCACAGTCTCCCCTGATGTTGTGTGAGGTACAGTTCTGGTACCACTCGCAAGAGACAGGAATCCAAAAAACGTATGCCTTTAATGGGGTCCGGGTCAAAGCCAAAATACACAGGAACTGCCAAGCAACAATATGAAATCCAGAAACAGTATTGACTAGACAGGCAGGGGTCAGAACCAGTAAGACAGATGGACAGAGGTACAAAAACGATAGGCTAAAATTGGTAGTCGTAGCGCATCCAAATACAGAAATCGTAGTCATACAAAAATGGGCCGAAATCCAGAAAGACAAAAACAATACAAAAAGGACAGTGGCAAGAATCGAAGTCAGACGATCCAGTAGAAGAGAAACAATAATCAATGGCATACGAGGCGCTCTGCACAAAGAAATATTGATCAACCTTCTGACGAGCTGTGAGTGAAAAGACTCCTAATATACACAGAGGAAAGGTCACATGCTATACAGGGATCCGCTGTGGGGAATGAGGCTAATAACATCGAGAGAATCACATGAGGGAAACCCTAACCACGAAAATTGGCGAAAGACAAAATACGAACGGGAGTCACACAAACAGCCTATGACATTTAAACAGCTCCAGTCCAGGAGTTCTACGTTCACAGATAACGAGCGCAGAACAGTGATTAAGCACGTATGAGAGATTCTCGCTGAAGCTCAGGGAGAGGAAAGCGATAGACAAGGGGCGGAGAATAGAACAGGGCAATTGCGAAGACCAAGGCGAAGGAAGAAAACAAGAATCGAAGGAATTTTTTAAACACCGGAATTCATTTAAATCACCCGAAGTCAGAGGGAACGCAGACAGGGAAGACAGACTGAACCAACTAGATCGCAAGACGGGGGAGACAAGTGCAATCGAACTGAGACATGGAATGAACCAAAAACCTGAGCATTACATAACAAAAAAAAAAAAATCATGAACACAGAACCTAAACATAAACATGACCAAAAACCATAATCATGGCATGATGATGTACAGTCTCTCCTGATGATGTTCATTCGCTCCTGATGATGTACAGCCTCTCCTGATGATGTTCATTCTCTCCTGATGATCTACAGCCTCTCCTGATGATATTCAGTCTCTCCTGATGATGGTCATTCTCTCCTGATGATGTACAGTCTCTCCTGATGATGTTCATTCTCTCCTGATGATGTTCAGTCTCTCCTGATGATGTTCATTCTCTCCTGATGATGTACAGTCTCTGATGATGAAGCACAGTCTCTCCTGATGATGTACAGTCTCTTCTGATGATGTTCAGTCTCTCCTGATGAGGTTCATTTTCCTGATGATCAGGAGAGACCGTACATCATCTGGAGAGAATGAACATCATCAGGAGAGACTGCACATCCTCACGAGAGACTGCTCATCATCAGGAGAGAATGAACAATATCTCTATTGATGATGTGCATTCTTTCCTGATGTACAGTCTCTCCTGATGACTTTCATTCTCTCCTGATGATGTCCATTCTCTCCTGATGATGTTGATTCTCTCCAGATGATGTACAGGCTCTCCTGATGACTTTCATTCCCTCCTGATGATGTGCAGTCTCTCGTGATGATGTTCATTCTCTCCTGATGATATACAGTCTCTCCTGATGATGTTCATTCTCTCCTGATGATGTACAGTCTCTCCTCATGATTTTCATTCTCTCATGATGATGTACAGCCTCTCCTGATGATATTCATTCTCTCCTGATGATGTTCATTCTCTCCTGATGATGTACAGTCTCTCCTGATGATGTACAGTCTCTCCTGATGATGTTCAGTCTCTCCTGATGATGTTCAGTCTCTCCTGATGATGTACAGTCTCTGATGATGAAGCACAGTCTCTCCTGATGATGTACAGTCTCTTCTGATGATGTTCAGTCTCTCCTGATGAGGTTCATTCTTTCCTGATGATCAGGAGAGACCGTACATCATCTGGAGAGAATGAACATCATCAGGAGAGACTGCACATCCTCACGAGAGACTGCTCATCATCAGGAGAGAATGAACAATATCTCTATTGATGATGTGCATTCTTTCCTGATGTACAGTCTCTCCTGATGACTTTCATTCTCTCCTGATGATGTCCATTCTCTCCTGATGATGTTGATTCTCTCCAGATGATGTACAGTCTCTCCTGATGACTTTCATTCCCTCCTGATGATGTGCAGTCTCTCGTGATGATGTTCATTCTCTCCTGATGATATACAGTCTCTCCTGATGATGTGCATTCTCTCCTGATGTACAGTCTCTCCTCATGATGTTCATTCTCTCATGATGATGTACAGTCTCTCCTGATGATGTTCATTCTCTCCTGATGATGTACAGTCTCTATTGATGATGTTCATTCTCTCCTGAGGATGTTCATTCTCTTCTGATGATGTTCAGTCTCTCCGAATGATGTTCATTATCTCCTGATGATGTACAGTCTCTATTGATGATGTTCATTCTCTCCTGATGATGTACAGTCTCTCCTGATGATGTTCATTCTCTCCTGATGATGTACAGTCTCTCCTGATGATGTTCATTCTCTCCTGATGATGTACAGTCTCTCCTGATGATGTTCATTCTCTACTGATGATGTACAGTCTCTCCTGATGATGTTAATTCTCTCCTGATGATGTACAGTCTCTCCTGATAATGCTCTTTCTCTCCTGATGACGTACAGTCTCTCCTGATGATGTTCATTCTCTCCTGATGATGTCTCCTGGGGGGGGGGGGGGGGGGGATTGGCATACATCAATAGCACACTGAGTGACCAAACGCGAAGCAGCCCCCCCCCCCAGGGCAGCTTCAGCGATTCTCTCCTCAGACCCACTCCCCCCATCCCCCCCCCGGGGCAGCTGCAGCGATTCTCTCCTCAGACCCCAGCCCAACCAGGGTGGCCCCCTTAGAAGCGTCCGATTGTTCACCAGCTGGAGAGAGCATTTCACGCGGTATGTGTGAACCACAACAAACACACTTCCCAAACCTACACTCCATACACGCTTCCGCAATCTACACTCCTAACACTCTTCCACAATCTACACCCCAAACATGCTACCGCAATCTACCCCCCTAACACGTTTCCGCAATCTACACCCCAAATACGCTACCGCAATCTACGCCCCAAACACATTACCGCAATCTACACCCCTTACACTGTTTCACAATCGACACCCCAAACACGCTACTGCAATCTACACCCCAAACACGTTTCCGCAATCTACACCCCAAACACGCTACCGCAATCTACACCCCAAACACTCTTCCACAATCTACACCCCTGATATGGAATCAGTTGACACCAGATGCGGGAAAAGGGAATGAGGATTTTATTTTAAACCAAAACAAAACAGGCACGAGGGCCAACAAAAAACTTGGCCCAAAGGGTTGCAAAAAACAAACTAAGGTAAGCTACACAGAGCTAAAAAACAAAGAATGCAAATGACAAAAAACAAAAGGCACTGGAAACTCCAGGCAAGAAGATCAAGAAAAATGAATAACAATACTAAATATATATACACAAGACGAGAGGCTAGGACAAGACTTGAAACTAGAAATGCTAGGGAACTTGACAAGAACTTGGCTAAACTTGAACATGCAACGAGACGCGAGACACTGTCTGCCAGCCAACTTCCACCGCATCCAGATAAAGGCTTGGAAATCATGACATGAGGGGTAACACCTGGAGAAGCAGAAACAAGAGGCATGGCAAGATCATGACATGGACAGAGATTGGATGACATGACCTGCTCATTAAGAGAATGAGCGTGCTCAGCTTAAGTACCAATTAAGTATGCAGTTTGGAAGCAAGCATGAATGTTAAGAACAGAAAAGCACAGCAAGATCTTGAAATAGCAAAGCAGGAATCATGACAATAAACTCCCTGTCTAAACTAGTAGTATTAGTAATGTGCCTATCTAAGAATTACACCAACCCAGTGAGTGTTAGTAAATGTTAGTAACTTAAAAACAGTTAATTGTCAATTAAGCTAGAGAGGCCCGAATCCAGCACAGCATGGAAGGAAGGGGAAATACCAAAGCCAACCAGAGCTCAGAAATGTGCAACAACGAAGGCACAGGGCGGAACGCAGACAAGCGGTGGAGTGGCATGGCAGACCTGGTGAAAACAAAAACATGGAAAAGTAAAAACATGGACATGGAACATGAATTATGAAATGTAAAATCCTAATACAAGAAACTGTTAAAACTATGGCTATGAACATGAACTATGACTATGGAATCTTGAAACTGTTAAAACCATGAATAATACTGTTCTGGCCAAAGGCCAGAACCCTGGAACACAACAACCCCAAACATGCTACCGCAATCTACACCCCAAACACGCTACCGCAATCTACACTCCTAACACTCTTCCACAATCTACACCCCAAACATGCTACCGCAATTTACCCCCCTAACACTCTTCCACAATCTACACCCCAAACATGCTACCGCAATCTACACCCCAAACACGCTACCGCAATCTACGCCCCAAACACATTACAGCAATCTACACCCCTTACACTGTTCCACAATCTACACCCCAAACATGCTACTGCAATCTACACCCCAAACACGCTACCGCAATCTACACTCCAAACACTGTTCCACAATCTACATTCCAAACATGCTACCGCAATCTACACCCCAAACACGCTACCGCAATCTACACTCCTAACACACTTCCACAATCTACACCCCAAACATGCTACCGCAATCTACACCCCAAACACGCTACCGCAATCTACACCCCAAACACGCTACCGCAATCTACACCCCAAACACGCTACCGCAATCTACACTCCTAACACTCTTCCACAATCTACACCCCAAACATGCTACCGCAATCTACCCCCCTAACACGTTTCCGCAATCTACACCACAAACACGCTACCGCAATCTACACCCCTAACACGTTTCCGCAATCTACACCCCAAACACGCTACCGCAATCTACGCCCCAAACACATTACCGCAATCTACACCCCTTACACTGTTCCACAATCTACACCCCAAACATGCTACCGCAATCTACCCCCCTAACTCTCTTCCACAATCTACACCCCAAACATGCTACCGCAATCTACCCCCCTTACACATTTCCGCAATCTACACCCCAAACACGCTACCGCAATCTACACCCCAAACACAATACAGCAATTTACACCCCTTACACGCTACCGCAATCTACACCCCAAACACGCTACCGCAATCGACACCCCAAACATGTTACTGCAATCTACACCCCAAACACGCTACCGCAATCTACACTCCAAACACGCTACCGCAATCTACACCCCAAACACGCTACCGCAATCTACACCCCAAACGTTACTGCAATCTACACTCCAAACATGCTACTTCAATCTACACCCCGAACATGTTACTGCAATCTACACCCCAAAAACATCAAATGCGCGCTACTGCTCTCTGAACCCCAGATACACCAAACACACTACCGCTGTCAACGCCCCCCCCCCCCCCCACCCCCCACCTCCTCCCCAACATCCCCCCAAACATGGTAAAGGTGTCCTGCAGGCCTTTTGCCAATGTTGGGGACATTGAGTAAAGTGTTAGTGGCATCATCCCTGTGGTCACGATATGGTTTTTCTTATTCTCTGATCTTCATAACCGCTCTGAGCTCTGATATAATATCCCTCATGTCAGGGGATTCGCCGCCAGTCATGCGGCAGAAAACAAGGAGAAAATCATCCTCAGGCTGACCAGCTTCAGCCAAGGTTCATTCAGTCGTAGCCGCAGCAAACACAGTTTCCCTCACAGGCCTGCCTCGCTGGGTCTCTGCGTTAGGAGGGGGGGGGAGGTGTGCTCAGGTGAGCTCTCGTGCTCCATCAGTTGGCTTTGGGGCAGTTTTGGGCTGAGAGGGGCCTGATCTCAGCTGAGGTGTGGTGATGCTGTGTCAGATTCCCCCAGTAAAGAATAAACTCAGTGGGAACTAACTATCCGTGACCGTCCCTCCTCCCCCGCAGCTCTGGGGGTTAAAGACCCTCTCTTTCTGAGGGGCTACATTTGGAAGCGTTTCCTGCGAAACAACAGATCCTTGTGTGAGCCTCAGACAGGCTGGGAGGAAGCAGTAAATTCTGAATTATGCACTGGAGAAAGGCTGGCTCCGTTTGGACCGATGGCAGCTCGGTGTGTGAGATTGTGTGTGAGATTGTGTGTGAGTTTGTGTGTGTGTGTGTGTGTGTGTGTGTGCATGTGTGTATGTGAATTAGGAGCTCCCTTTTCTGCACACACACGCACACACACACACACACACACACACACACCAGGCATGGATAGTCATCTGCAGGATGATCAGGACTCTGCTGAATATCAGGATTTTTTGTCTTTTTTTGTCCTATCCTATCTATCCTCTGATCAATGATCAGCCTCCTGTGAGAGTTCACATGTAACATGAAGTTTCACATGTGCTCTAACACGTTATACAGAGGCATTTTAATATTGTGCAGTAATATTAATTTATAAACTTCTATCTTGCGATTAATAACATGTGAATTGAAAAAATGAATGAATATATTGTCTAAAAAAGTCATAGGAATTGCTCTTTACAAAAGAAAAAATAGGTTTACATACTTCTGGGAATAGCTGAAGCCCAAACTATTGCTTAACCCTCCTATTATGTTCGAGTTAATGAACAATTTCGGTTTGAAGTCACTTTGGTCCCCGCAATGCAAAACTGCTTAAGATGTTTGTAACTGAAACTGTTCCCCTATCTCCTCTCAGCTTATTTGCGGTTTTCTACTGAACATTTTAATGGCCAATTAAATAAAACAAGACTCCCCCATCCTCCACCTATACGTCCAGCATTGGTTTTAGGTGATTATAGCAGAATGAATGAGAACAAAAGTGAAATGAGTGAGAAATGAGTTTGGACATGTCTTAGGCTACACTACAGAAACCAGATCAACATGATGGTTTTATGTGATAATTGATCCTTGGGTCAAAATGCCCCAAACAACACCGATGCACATGACATGTTGACAGAACATAAGATATATATATTTTTTTTTCAGTTAAATTCATGTTTTACTTGTAAAGTTAAGGAAAAAATCTAGCTGAAAAAAGTATGTTAACCATGCTTGTTGGAGACATTGAACATTGATTCGGGTGAAATTGACCAGGAACATGAGAGGTTTTTAAATTAGCCAAATTGTAGTTTGGTAATAAATATTTTACCCTCACTAATAAACAAATTATTGTTTAAGTGTTTTGTTCCATACCGGGGGCAGAACTGGGTCATTTTAACACATACTCGATTATTTCATCATTCTTTTTCGCTAAAATACAGTAATATGTGCTTAATGATGACTCGTTCAGTGGGTTTAATTAAGTTGATTCTATTTTAATCTGTAATGAGCTTGGCGCCAGCTGTGTTTATCCTTGTGTAGTAAACGGCCTCTTAACGAGCTTGCGGCTCGTCAGTCAGCGCCAGCGAAGGCTTCGCGGGTGGCTGTATTACTGCGACTCCCGGTGTTATCCAACATGCTGCTTTTCCAGAGTTTTTCACACAGGCGCTATTTGGTTAAAATGGTTATTGAGCAAAGATCTCTCTTTCAACATAACGGATTTTAGAATCTCTGTAGTATGGAGATTCCGGAAAGTCTGTCGATATTTGAACCTGAGCTCAAATGTTAAGGAATTCAATTATTATAAGATTTGATCCATACAGATATGTTATATGCTCATATAAATCTTTTTATGTCAAAATCAAGCTGCATTGAATGTTCCTTTCTACCTCTGTATCAATCTCCTCCTATCTTTCTGGTAGCCTGTAAGTCAATATTTGCCCTGTTGTCAATAGGATGTTCCAGAATTATACAGGCAATTCTAGAATTTTTTTGGCAAGTTTCCTATTTTTGAGCCTTTCCTATAATTTATATGTTAAAATTAACCCCCTGTATTTACTCTGGTGAAGTCGCCTCGTGGGTGCTGACTCAGGCACTGATACGCTTCTGTCCTGCCAAATGTTCTTGATCTGGTTGAATCATGTGAGGGGATTTTTTCTGAAATAGGGAAATAATTATTCTGTCATACGCCACAGTTGTTTTGTGCGTGATGAAGAGTTACAGATCGCTGCGTGTGGAGTGCTGCAGATCCGTATGTGTGTGGTACAGATAGAGGTCCGTATGTGTCTTGTACTGATAGAGGTCCGTATGTGTGAGGTACTGATAGAGGTCCGTATGTGTGTGGTACAGACTAAAGGTCCATATGTGTGGTACTGTAATGTAAAAAGAAGCCACTAGATGGCAGTATTGACCTATTTTTTGTTAAGCCCAGACTGGAGCTAGGTTTGGACATGTCCTGGGCATGTCTGAGGCAGAAAATCCCAGAGAATTAAAAAAAGGAGGGAGGGGTCTGCAAAAGAGTATATAATGAGGAAAATTGAGAGAGTAAAGTAGTAGGAGAAATTGCAAGGAGAAGGATACATTTGACCAGACCTGTCACTCTGTTCAAGACCTGTGAGGTTTTTTTCAGTGGATTTTTGCTTGGTTTGGAGCATTTTCCTCGAACAGAACATCACCAAGCGACTCAACCAAAGGGACTGTAAATTTTTTTTTCTTATATCAGTCTTGGTCAGTAGAGTAAATCGTAGGTTACTGTTAGTCTTTGTTTAATAAAAACCTGTTTAAGTTGTAAAATTTTGTCTGTCATATATGTTATAACAAATTGGGGACATAACAGTACCGGTCTGTATGTGTCTGGGACAGATAGAGGTCCGTATGTGGGTGATACAGATAGAGGTCCGTATGTCTGTGGTACAGATTGAGGTCCGTATGTGTGTGGTACAGATAGCGGTCCATATTTGTATGGTACAAATAGAGGTCCGTATGTGTGGTACAGATAGAGGTCCGTATGTGTGTGGGACAGATAGAGGTCCGTATGTGTGTGGTACAGATAGAGGTCCGTATGTGTGGTACAGATAGAGGTCCGTATGTGTGTGGGACAGATAGAGGTCCATATTTGTGTGGTACAGATAGAGGTCCGTATGTGTGTGGGACAGATAGGGGTCCGTATGTGGGTGATACAGATAGGGGTCCGTATGTCTGTGGTACAGATAGAGGTCCGTATGTGTGTGGTACAGATAGAGGTCCATATTTGTGTTGTACACATAGTGGTCCGTATATGTGGTACAGATAGAGGTCCATATTTGTGTGGTACAGATAGAGGTCCGTATGTGTGGGACAGATTGAGGTCCGTATGTGTGGGACAGATTGAGGTCCGTATGTGTGTGGGACAGATTGAGGTCTGTATGTGTGTTGTGCAGATAGAGGTCTGTATGTGTGTGGTACAGATAGAGGTCCATATTTGTATGGTACAAATAGAGGTCCGTATGTGTGGTACAGATAGAGGTCCGTATGTGTGTGGGACAGATAGAGGTCTGTATGTGTGTGGTACAGATAGAGGTCCGTATGTGTGGTACAGATAGAGGTCCGTATGTGTGTGGGACAGATAGAGGTCTGTATGTGTGTGGTACAGATAGAGGTCCGTATGTGTGGGACAGATAGAGGTCCATATTTGTGTGGTACAGATAGAGGTCCGTATGTGTGTGGGACAGATAGGGGTCCGTATGTGGGTGATACAGATAGAGGTCCGTATGTTTGTGGTACAGATAGAGGTCCGTATGTGTGTGGTACAGATAGAGGTCCATATTTGTGTGGTACACATAGAGGTCCGTATATGTGGTACAGATAGAGGTCCATATTTGTGTGGTACAGATAGAGGTCCGTATGTGTGGGACAGATTGAGGTCCGTATGTGTGGGACAGATTGAGGTCCGTATGTGTGTGGGACAGATTGAGGTCTGTATGTGTGTTGTGCAGATAGAGGTCTGTATGTGTGTGGTACAGATAGAGGTCCATATTTGTATGGTACAAATAGAGGTCCGTATGTGTGGTACAGATAGAGGTCCGTATGTGTGTGGGACAGATAGAGGTCCGTATGTGTGTGGTACAGATAGAGGTCCGTATGTGTGGTACAGATAGAGGTCCGTATGTGTGTGGGACAGATAGAGGTCGGTATGTGTGTGGTACAGATAGAGGTCCGTATGTGTGGTACAGATAGAGGTCCGTATGTGTGTGGGACAGATAGAGGTCCATATTTGTGTGGTACAGATAGAGGTCCGTATGTGTGTGGGACAGATAGGGGTCCGTATGTCTGTGGTACAGATAGAGGTCCGTATGTGTGTGGTACAGATAGAGGTCCGTATGTGTGTGGTACAGATAGAGGTCCATATTTGTGTGGTACACATAGAGGTCCGTATATGTGGTACAGATAGAGGTCCATATTTTTGTGGTACAGATAGAGGTCCGTAAGTGTGGGACAGATTGAGGTCCGTATGTGTGTGGGACAGATTGAGGTCTGTATGTGTGTTGTGCAGATAGAGGTCTGTATGTGTGTGGTACGGATAGAGGTCTGTATGTGTGGTACAGATAGAGGTCCGTATGTGTGGTACAGATAGAGGTCTGTATGTGTGGTACAGATTGAGGTCCGTATGTGTATGGTACAGATAGAGGTCTGTATTTGTGTGGTACTGAAAGAGACCTGTGTGTAGTGCAGATAGAGGTCCGTATGTGTGTGGTACAGATAGAAGTTTGTATGTGTATGGTACAGATAGAGGACTGTATGTGTGTGGTACAGATAGAGGTCTGTATGTGTAGTGCAGATAGAGGTCCGTATGTGTGTGGTACAGATAGAAGTCCGTATGTGTATGGTACAGATAGAGGTCCGTATGTGTGTGGTACAGATAGAAGTCCGTATGGGTATGGTACAGATAGAGGTCTGTATGTGTGTGGTACAGATAGAGGTCTGTATGTGTAGTGCAGATAGAGGTCCGTATGTGTGAGTGGTATAGATAGAGGTTCGTATGTGTGTGGTACAGATAGAGGTCTGTATGTGTTTGGTACAGATAGAGGTCCGTATGTGTGTGGTACAGATAGAAGTTTGTATGTGTATGGTACAGATAGAGGACTGTATGTGTGTGGTACAGATAGAGGTCCGTATGTGTGTGGTACAAATAGAAGTCCGTTTGTGTGGTACAGATAGAGGTCTGTATGTGTGTGGTACAAATAGAAGTCCGTTTGTGTGGTACAGATAGAGGTCCGTATGTGTGTGGTACAGATAGAGGTCCGTATGTGTGTGGTACAGATAGAGGTCCGTATGTGTGTGGTACAAATAGAAGTCCGTTTGTGTGGTACAGATAGAGGTCCGTATGTGTGTGGTACAGATAGAGGTCTGTATTTGTGTGGTACTGAAAGAGGCCTGTGTGTGTGTGGTACAGATAGAGGTCTGTATGTGTAGTGCAGATAGAGGTCCATATGTGTGTGGTACAGATAGAGGTTCGTATGTGTATAGTACAAATAGAGGTCTGTTTGTGTGTGGTACAGATAGAGGTGTGTATGTGTAGTGCAGATAGAGGTCCATATGTGTGTGGTACAGATAGAGGTTCGTATGTGTATAGTACAAATAGAGGTCTGTATGTGTGCGGTACAGATAGAACTCTGTATGTGTAGTGCAGATAGAGGTCCGTATATGTGTGGTACAAATAGAAGTCCGTTTGTGTGGTACAGATAGAGGTCCGTATGTGTGTGGTACAGATAGAGGTCTGTATTTGTGTGGTACTGAAAGAGGCCTGTGTGTGTAGTGCAGATAGAGGTCCGTATGTGTGTGGTACAGATAGAGGTCTGTATGTGTGTGGTACAGATAGAGGTCTGTATGTGTGTGGTACAGATAGAGGTCCGTATGTGTGTGATACAAATAGAAGTCCGTTTGTGTGGTACAGATAGAGGTCCGTATGTGTGTGGTACAGATAGAGGTCTGTATGTGTGTGGTACTGATAGAGGTCTCTTTGTGTGTGGTACTGATAGAGGTCTGTATGTGAGGTACAGATAGAGGTCCGTATGTGTGTGGTACAGATAGAGGTCTGTATGTGTAGTGCAGATAGAGGTCCGTATGTGTGTGGTACAGATAGAGGTCCGTATGTGTGTGGTACAAATAGAAGTCCGTTTGTGTGGTACAGATAGAGGTCCATATGTGTGTGGTACAGATAGAGGTCTGTATGTGTGTGGTACTGATAGAGGTCTGTATGTGTGTGGTACTGATAGAGGTTTGTATGTGAGGTACAGATAGAGATCTGTATGTGTGGTACAGATAGAGGTCTGTATGTGTGTGGTACAGATAGAGGTCCGTATGTGTGTGGTACAAATAGAAGTCCGTTTGTGTGGTACAGATAGAGGTCCGTATGTGTGTGGTACAGATAGAGGTCTGTATTTGTGTGGTACTGAAAAAGGCCTGTGTGTGTAGTGCAGATAGAGGTCCGTATGTGTGTGGTACAAATAGAGGTCTGTATTTGTGTGGTACTGAAAGAGGCCTGTATGTGTAGTGCGGATAGAGGTCTGTATGTGTGTGGTACAGATAGAGGTCTGTATGTGTAGTGCAGATAGAGGTCCGTCTGTGTGTGTGGTACAGATAGAGGTCCGTATGTGTGTGGTACAAATAAAAGTCCGTTTGTGTGGTACAAATAGAGGTCCGTATGTGTGTGGTGCAGATAGAGGTCTGTATTTGTGTAGTACTGAAAGAGGCCTGTGTGTGTAGTGCAGATAGAGGTCCGTATGTGTGTGGTACAGATAGAGGTCTGTCTTTGTGTGGTACTGAAAGAGGCCTGTGTGTGTAGTGCAGATAGAGGTCCGTATGTGTGTGGTACAGATAGAGGTCTGTATGTGTGTGGTCCAGATAGAGGTCTGTATGTGTAGTGCAGATAGAGGTCCGTATGTGTGTGGTACAGATAGAGGTCCGTATGTGTGTGGTACAAATAGAAGTCTGTTTGTGTGGTACAGATAGAGGTCCATATGTGTGTGGTACAGATAGAGGTTCGTATGTGTATAGTACAAATAGAGGTCTGTTTGTGTGTGGTACAGATAGAGGTCTGTATGTGTAGTGCAGATAGAGGTCCATATGTGTGTGGTACAGATAGAGGTTCGTATGTGTATAGTACAAATAGAGGTCTGTTTGTGTGTGGTACAGATAGAGGTCTGTATGTGTAGTGTAGATAGAGGTCCGTATGTGTATGGTACAGATAGAGGTCCGTATATGTGTGGTACAGATAGAGGTCTGTATGTGTGCGGTACAGATAGAGCTCTGTATGTGTAGCTCAGATAGAGGTCCGTATGTGTGTGTGGTACAGATAGAGGTCCGTATGTGTGTGGTACAAATAGAAGTCCGTTTGTGTGGTACAGATAGAGGTCCGTATGTGTGTGGTACAGATAGAGGTCTGTATTTGTGTGGTACTGAAAGAGGCCTGTGTGTGTAGTGCAGATAGAGGTCCGTATGTGTGTGGTACAGATAGAGGTCTGTATGTGTGTGGTACAGATAGGGGTCTGTATGTGTGTGGTACAGATAGAGGTCCGTATGTGTGTGATACAAATAGAAGTCCGTTTGTGTGATACAGATAGAGGTCCGTATGTGTGTGGTACAGATAGAGGTCTGTATGTGTGTGGTACTGATAGAGGTCTGTATGTGTGGTACAGATAGAGGGCCGTATGTGTGTGGTACAGATAGAGGTCCGTATGTGTGTGGTACAAATAGAAGTCCGTTTGTGTGGTACAGATAGAGGTCCGTATGTGTGTGGTACAAATAGAAGTCCGTTTGTGTGGTACAGATAGAGGTCCGTATGTGTGTGGTACTGATAGAGGTCTGTATGTGTGTGGTACTGATAGAGGTCTGTATGTGTGTGGTACAGATAGAGGTCCGTATGTGTGTGGTACAGATAGAGGTTCGTATGTGTGTGGTACAGATAGAGGTCCGTATGTGTGGTACAGATAGAGGTCCGTATGTGTTTGGTACAGATAGAGGTCCGTATGTGTGTGGTACAGATAGAGGTCTGTATGTGTAGTGCAGATAGAGGTCCGTATGTGTGTGGTACAAATAGAAGTCCGTTTGTGTGGTACAGATAGAGGTCCGTATGTGTGTGGTACAGATAGAGGTCTGTATTTGTGTGGTACTGAAAGAGGCCTGTGTGTGTGTGGTACAGATAGAGGTCTGTATGTGTAGTGCAGATAGAGGTCCATATGTGTGTGGTACAGATAGAGGTTCGTATGTGTATAGTACAAATAGAGGTCTGTTTGTGTGTGGTACAGATAGAGGTCTGTATGTGTAGTGCAGATAGAGGTCCATATGTGTGTGGTACAGATAGAGGTTCGTATGTGTATAGTACAAATAGAGGTCTGTTTGTGTGTGGTACAGATAGAGGTCTGTATGTGTAGTGTAGATAGAGGTCCGTATGTGTATGGTACAGATAGAGGTCCGTATATGTGTGGTACAGATAGAGGTCTGTATGTGTGCGGTACAGATAGAGCTCTGTATGTGTAGTGCAGATAGAGGTCCGTATGTGTGTGTGGTACAGATAGAGGTCCGTATGTGTGTGGTACAAATAGAAGTCCGTTTGTGTGGTACAGATAGAGGTCCGTATGTGTGTGGTACAGATAGAGGTCTGTATTTGTGTGGTACTGAAAGAGGCCTGTGTGTGTAGTGCAGATAGAGGTCCGTATGTGTGTGGTACAGATAGAGGTCTGTATGTGTGTGGTACAGATAGAGGTCTGTATGTGTGTGGTACAGATAGAGGTCCGTATGTGTGTGATACAAATAGAAGTCCGTTTGTGTGGTACAGATAGAGGTCCGTATGTGTGTGGTACAGATAGAGGTCTGTATGTGTGTGGTACTGATAGAGGTCTCTTTGTGTGTGGTACTGATAGAGGTCTGTATGTGAGGTACAGATAGAGGTCTGTATGTGTGGTACAGATAGAGGTCCGTATGTGTGTGGTACAGATAGAGGTCTGTATGTGTAGTGCAGATAGAGGTCCGTATGTGTGTGGTACAGATAGAGGTCCGTATGTGTGTGGTACAAATAGAAGTCCGTTTGTGTGGTACAGATAGAGGTCCGTATGTGTGTGGTACAGATAGAGGTCTGTATGTGTGTGGTACTGATAGAGGTCTGTATGTGTGTGATACTGATAGAGGTCTGTATGTGAGGTACAGATAGAGGTCTGTATGTGTGGTACAGATAGAGGTCCGTATGTGTGTGGTACAGATAGAGGTCCGTATGTGTGTGGTACAAATAGAAGTCCGTTTGTGTGGTACAGATAGAGGTCCGTATGTGTGTGGTACAGATAGAGGTCTGTATTTGTGTGGTACTGAAAGAGGCCTGTGTGTGTAGTGCAGATAGAGGTCCGTATGTGTGTGGTACAAATAGAGGTCTGTATTTGTGTGGTACTGAAAGAGGCCTGTATGTGTAGTGCGGATAGAGGTCTGTATGTGTGGGGTACAGATAGAGGGCTGGATGTGGAGTGCAGATAGAGGTCCGTCTGTGTGTGTGGTACAGATAGAGGTCCGTATGTGTGTGGTACAAATAAAAGTCCGTTTGTGTGGTACAAATAGAGGTCTGTGTGTGTGTGGTGCAGATAGAGGTCTGTATTTGTGTAGTACTGAAAGAGGCCTGTGTGTGTAGTGCAGATAGAGGTCCGTATGTGTGTGGTACAGATAGAGGTCTGTATTTGTGTGGTACTGAAAGAGGCCTGTGTTTGTAGTGCAGATAGAGGTCCGTATGTGTGTGGTACAGTTAGAGGTCTGTATGTGTGTGGTCCAGATAGAGGTCCGTATGTGTGTGGTACAGTTAGAGGTCCGTATGTGTGTGGTACAGATAGAGGTCCGTATGTGTGTGGTACAAATAGAAGTCTGTTTGTGTGGTACAGATAGAGGTCCATATGTGTGTGGTACAGATAGAGGTCTGTTTGTGTGTGGTACTGATAGAGGTCTGTATGTGTGTGGTACTGATAGAGGTTTGTATGTGAGGTACAGATAGAGATCTGTATGTGTGGTACAGATAGAGGTCTGTATGTGTGTGGTACAGATAGAGGTCCGTATGTGTGTGGTACAAATAGAAGTCCGTTTGTGTGGTACAGATAGAGGTCCGTATGTGTGTGGTACAGATAGAGGTCTGTATTTGTGTGGTACTGAAAAAGGCCTGTGTGTGTAGTGCAGATAGAGGTCCGTATGTGTGTGGTACAAATAGAAGTCCGTTTGTGTGGTACAGATAGAGTTTCCGTATGCGTGTGGTACAGATAGAGGTCTGTATGTGTAGTGCAGATAGAGGTCCGTATGTGTGTGGTACAGATAGAAGTCCATATGTGTATGGTACAGATAGAGGTCCGTATGTGTGTGGTACAGATAGAGGTCCGTATGTGTGTGGTACAAATAGAAGTCCGTTTGTGTGGTACAGATAGAGGTCCGTATGTGTGTGGTACAGATAGAGGTCTGTATTTGTGTGGTACTGAAAGAGGCCTGTGTGTGTGTGGTACAGATAGAGGTCTGTATGTGTAGTCCAGATAGAGGCCCATATGGGTGTGGTACAGATAGAGGGTCGTATGTGTATTGTACAAATAGAGGTCTGTTTTTGTGTGGTACAGATAGAGGTCTGTATGTGTAGTGTAGATAGAAGTCCGTATGTGTATGGTACAGATATAGGTCCGTATATGTGTTGTACAGATAGAGGTCTGTATGTGTGCGGTACAGATAGAGCTCTGTATGTGTAGTGCAGATAGAGGTCCGTATGTGTATGTGGTACAGATAGAGGTCCGTATGTGTGTGGTACAAATAGAAGTCCGTTTGTGTGGTACAGATAGAGGTCCGTATGTGTGTGGTACAGATAGAGGTCTGTATTTGTGTGGTACTGAAAGAGGCCTGTGTGTGTAGTGCAGATAGAGGTCCGTATGTGTGTGGTACAGATAGAGGTCTGTATGTGTGTGGTACAGATAGGGGTCTGTATGTGTGTGGTACAGATAGAGGTCCGTATGTGTGTGATACAAATAGAAGTCCGTTTGTGTGGTACAGATAGAGGTCCGTATGTGTGTGGTACAGATAGAGGTCTGTATGTGTGTGGTACTGATAGAGCTCTGTATGTGTGGTACAGATAGAGGTCCGTATGTGTGTGATACAGATAGAGGTCCGTATGTGTGTGGTACAAATAGAAGTCCGTTTGTGTGGTACAGATAGAGGTCCGTATGTGTGTGGTACAAATAGAAGTCCGTTTGTGTGGTACAGATAGAGGTTCGTATGTGTGTGGTACAGATAGAGGTCTGTATGTGTGTGGTACTGATAGAGGTCTGTATGTGTGTGGTACAGATAGAGGTCCGTATGTGTGTGGTACAGATAGAGGTTCGTATGTGTGTGGTACAGATAGAGGTCCGTATGTGTGGTACAGATAGAGGTCCGTATGTGTTTGGTACAGATAGAGGTCCGTATGTGTGTGGTACAGATAGAAGTCTGTTTGTGTGTGGTACAGATAGAGGTCTGTGTGTGTGTGGTACTGATAGAGGTTTGCATGTGTGGTACAGATAGAGGTCTGCATGTGTGGTACAGATAGAGGTCCGTATGTGTGTGGTACAGATAGAGGTCCGTATGTGTGTGGTACAGATAGAGGTCCGTATGTGTGTGGTACAGATAGAGCTCTGTATGTGTGTGGTACAGATAGAGGTCCGTATGTGTGTGATACAGATATAGGTCCGTATGTGAGGTACAGATAGAGGTTTGTATGTCTTTGGAAGGTCCGCTGCTCCTTATCATTAAGCCCATGTTTTTTTTCGTTTGGCAGTAAAAAATAAAGTTAAAAGTAATTTGGATTCTGAGCCTTTAAACATTTAAATAATTTAGTTTGAAATATGTATCACTACGCCTCTCAAAAACAGTGCCTACAAAAATTTAAATAAATAAATAAATAAATAAATAAATATAAAGGTCCTTTTCACAGCAAATTTAGACCGCTAGCAGCACTCGCCGCAGTCCTGAACAGGACTTTGATGATCTGAGCTTTGATAAGTTTGCCAGTGATGATGCCAGAAAACAGGCGAAGGGAGCTGATGAATGCAGATACAGACATGAGTGTGTGAAGGGTGGGCCGGGAGAACAGCGGAGCTCCGCCGTCATGCTGGAGACCTGATTTCAGCAGTTTATCATTGTGAAGTTTATACTGATCGACATCTTGTCACATACAAAGTAATATAGTGGGTCAAATTGATGCCAAATATTTGCGCGCACACACACACACACACACACACACACCACCCATATACTCACATACACACACAAACACACACCACCCATATACTCACATACACACACACGCACCACCCATATACTCACACACACACACACGCCACCCATATACCCACACACACACACACACACCACCCATATACTCACCCACACACACACACAAACACACACACACAGGCGCGCGCGCACACACACACACACACACACACCACCCATATACTCACATACACACACAGATACACACCACCCATATACTCACATATACACACACACACACACGCACCACCCATATACTCACATACACACACACACACACACTAACATCACAGCTTACACACACGCACCACCCGTACTCACACCACAGCTTACACATACACACACACACGCGAACACATACACATACACACACACACGCGCACACACACACACACACACCACCCGTACTCTCATCACTGCTTATACTCACATACACACAGAAACACACAAACACACACACACTAACCCTACTCACATCACAGCTTACACACATACACACACACCAACCAAACTTACATCACAGCTTTTACACACACACACACACACACACTCACCAACAAAACTCACATCACAGCTTTTACACACACACACACAAACACACATACACCACCCGTACTCTCATCACAGCTTTTACACACATTCACCCCGCTGTGACAAACATCTTGCCATATTAATGTCTAGTTCTGCTGTATTTGGCGTAGCTGCACCTTTCTGCAGTTGTACCCTCACACTCACTGGCGCTGTGCCCCCACACTCACTGGTGCTGTGCTCCCACACTCACTGGGGCTGTGCCCTTGCAATCACTGGAACTGTGCCTTTACACTCGCTGGAACTGTGCCCTCACAATCACTGGAGCTGCGCCCTTACAATCACTGGAACTGTGCCCTCATTATCGCTGAAGCTGTGCCCTCTCATTCACTGGAGCTGTGCCCTCACAATCACTGGAACTGTGCCCTGACACTCACTGGAACTGTGCTCTCACAATCACTGAGGCTGTGCCCTCACACTCACTGAAGCTGTGCCCTTACACTCACTGGAACTGTACCCTCACACTCACTGGAGCTGTGGCCTCAAAATCACTGGTGCTGTGCCCTTACACTCACTGGAACTGTGCCCTCACAATCACTGAAGCCGAACACTCACACTCACTGGAACTGTGCCCTCTCAATCACTGGAGCTGTTCCCTTACACTCACTGGAGCTGTGGCCTCACACTCACTGGAACTGTGTCCTCAAAATCACTGGAGCTGTGCCCTTACACTCACTGGAGCTGTGGCCTCACAGTCACTGGAACAATGCCCTCACAATCACTGAAGCCGTACCCTCACACTCACTGGAACTGTGCGTTCACACTCACTGAAGCTGTGCCCTCACAATCACTGAAGCTGTGCCCTCACAATCACTGAAGCTGTACCCTCATACTCACTGGAACTGTGCCCTCACACTCACTGAAGCTGTGCCCTCACAATCACTGAAGCTGTGCCCTCACAATCACCGAAGCTCTGCCCTCACAATCACTGAAGTTGTGCCCTCACAATCACTGAAGCCGTACCCTCACACTCACTGGAACTGTGCCCTCACACTCACTGAAGCCGTGCCCTCCCAATCACTGAAGCCGTGCCCTCACAATCACTGAAGCTGTGCCCTCACAATCACTGAAGCCGTACCCTCACACTCACTGGAACTGTGCCATCACAATCACTGATGCTGTGCCCTCACAATCACTGAAGCTCTGCCCTCACAATCACTGAAGCTGTGCCCTCACACTCACTGAAGCTGTGCCCTCTCAATCACTGAAGCCTTACCCGCACTCTCACTGAAACTGTGCGTTCACACTCACTGAAGCTGTGCCCTCACAATCACTGAAGCTCTGCCCTCACACTCACTGAAGCTGTGCCCTCTCAATCACTGAAGCCTTACCCTCACTCTCACTGAAACTGTGCGTTCACACTCACTGAAGCTGTGCCCTCACACTCACTGAAGCTGTGCCCTCACAATCACTGAAGCTCTGCCCTCACAATCACTGAAGCTGTGCCCTCACAATCACTGAAGCTGTACCCTCACACTCACTGGAACTGTGCCCTCACACTCACTGAAGCTGTGCCCTCACTCTCACTGAAGCTGTGCCCTCACAATCACTGAAGCCGTGACCTCACACTCACTAGAACTGTGCGTTCACACTCACTGAAGCTGTGCGCTCTCACTCACTGAATCTGTGCCCTCACAATCACTGAGGCTGTGCCCTCACAATTACTGAAGCCGTACCCTCACACTCACTGAAGCCGTACCCTCACACTCACTGGAACTGTGCCCTCACTCTCACTGAAGCTGTGCCCTCACAATCACTGAAGCCGTACCCTCACACTCACTGGAACTGTGCGTTCACACTCACTCAAGCCGTGCCCTTACACTCACTGAAGCTGTGCCCTCACAATCACTGAAGCTCTGCCCTTACAATCACTGAAGCTGTACCCTCACACTCACTGGAACTGTGCCTTCAAACTCACTGAAGCTGTGCCCTCACAATCACTGAAGCTCTGCCCTCACAATCACTGAAGCCGTACCCTCACACTCACTGGAACTGTGCCCTCACACTCACTGGAATTGTGCCCTAACACTCACTGAAGCTGTGCCCTCACAATCACTGAAGCCGTACCCTCACACTCACTGGAAATGTGGCCTCACACTCACTGGAACTGTGTCCTCAAAATCACTGGAGCTGTGCCCTTACACTCACTGGAACTATGCCCTCACAACTGAGGCCGTTACCCTCACATTCACTGGAACTGTGCGTTCACACTCACTGAAGCTGTGCCCTCACAATCACTGAAGCTCTGCCCTCACAATCACTGAAGCTGTGCCCTCACTATCACTGAAGCTGGGCCCTCACAATCACTGAAGCTGTACCCTCACACTCACTGGAACTGTGCCCCCGCACTCACTGAAGCTCTGCCCTCACAATCACCGAAGATGTGCCCTGACAATCACTGAAGTTGTGCCCTCACAATCACTGAAGCCGTACCCTCACACTCACTGGAACTGTGCCCTCACACTCACTGAAGCTGTGCCCTCACAATCACTGAAGCTGTGCCCTCACAATCACTGAAGCTGTGCCCTCACAATCACTGAAGCCGTACCCTCACACTCACTGAAGCTATGCCCTCACACTCACTGAAGCTGTGCCCTCACAATCACTGAAGCCGTACCCTCACACTCACTGGACCTGTGCGTTCACACTCACTGAAGCTGTGCCCTCACAATCACTGAAGCCGTACCCTCACACTCACTGGACCTGTGCGTTCACACTCACTGAAGCTGTGCCCTCACAATCACTGAAGCTCTGCCCTCAAAATCACTGAAGCTGTGCCCTCACAATCACTGAAGCCGTACCCTCACACTCACTGGAACTGTGCGGTCACACTCACTGAAGCTGTGCCCTCACACTCACTGAAGCTGTGCCCTCACAATCACTGAAGCTGTGCCCTCACACTCACTGAAGCTGTGCCCTCACAATCACTGAAGCTCTGCCCTCACACTCACTGGAACTGTGCCCTCACACTCACTGGAACTGTGCCCTCACACTCACTGGAACTGTGCGTTCACACTCACTGAAGCTGTGCCCTCACACTAACTGAAGCTGTGCCCTCACAATCACTGAAGCTCTGCCCTCACAATCTCTGAAGCTGTGCCCTCACAATCACTGAATCCATACCCCCACACTCACTGGAACTGTGCCCTCACAATCACTGAAGCCGTACCCTCACACTCACTGGAACTGTACGTTCACACTCACTGAAGCTGCGCCCTTACAATCACTGAAGCTCTGCCCTCACAATCACTGAAGCTGTGCCCTCACAATCACTGAAGCCGTACCCTCACACTCACTGGAACTGTGCTCTCACACTCACTGAAGCTGTGCCCTCAGAATCACTGAAGCCGTACCCTCACACTCACTGAAGCTGTGCCCTCACACTCACTGAAGCTCTGCCCTCACAATCACTGAAGCCGTACCCTCACACTCACTGAAGCTGTGCCCTCACAATCACTGAAGCCGTACCCTCACACTCACTGAAGCTGTGCCCTCACACTCACTGAAGCTCTGCCCTCACAATCACTGAAGCCGTACCCTCACACTCACTGAAGCTGTGCCCTCACACTCACTGAAGCTCTGCCCTCACAATCACTGAAGCCGTGCCCTCACACTCACTGAAGCTGTGCCCTCACAATCACTGAAGCTCTGCCCTCACAATCACTGAAGCTGTGCCCTCACAATCACTGAAGCTGTGCCCTCACACTCACTGGAGCTGTGCCCTCACAATCACTGAAGCTGTGCCCTCACCCTCACGTTTTCTCTGCTGGGAAAATCTAAACACAGGATGCGGGGAGAATCCTCTCGGTGGTGATGGCCCCTCTCACAGCATTTTGAGTGAGGGTGTGTGTGTGTGTTAAATGATGTCATTGTGCATGTGTCTGCAGCAGTGTAATTGAAGGTTACTGAATTGGACCAAAATATTATTTGTTGAAGTGAAATGTCACCTTGACTGACTGGTGACCAGAGGATAGAATAATAATGTATATCATATATACACACACTGCCCACCATAAGTATTGGCACGCCTCATTAAGATGTGTTTTTTAGCTTCTAATAAATTCTGTTTTTTTCCCAAAATAATGTAGGACCACAATGAAAAAAAAAGAGGAAAATCCAACCTTTAATTCAAGTGCATTTATTCAGTGGGAAAAAAATCCCACATTAAGAAATAATTCTTGTACATTTAATCATGTGTGCCACAATTATTAGCACCCCTGATGTTAATACTTTATACAACCCTCTTTGCCAACATAACAGTGCCTAATCTTCTCCTATAATGTTTCACAAGATGGGAGAATACAGAAAGAGGGATCTTCAACCATTCTTCTTTGCACAATCTCTCTAAATCACCCAGCGACCTGGGTCCTCTCCTCTGCACTCTCCTCTTCAGCTCACTCCACAGGTTTTCAATGGGGTTGAGGTTTGACCTTTTTCTGCTCGACCACGAGATCTTTGTTTGCTGCCCTGGTTGCGATTCGGATCACGCCGTTTGGATTCTGGTTTTGCTTCTTTGACGTTCCTGTACCTGTGAACCAGACCCATTTCTGTCCGACTGCGATTACTGTGATTGCTGCCCTGGTTTTAGATTCTATTTTTGCCCAACTGGATTGTGATTTTTGGATTGTGGACTCTGTACTTTTGCCTTCTGCCCTGCGGGGGTTCTCCCCCTTTAATAAAACAAGTTCTACTGCATTGCCTGGTTCTCGCGACTGGTTCTTGATCGCACCATTACAATAAGCGGAAGACGGGTCGTCACTGGGTCTTTCAGAAAAATAATGACCCTAAACATGTGGCCCCAGACTGAGATGGCCATGGGAGGAGCTTGATTCTGTGTCTGGCGAACCATTTCTGTGTAGATTTGACCTCATGTTCAGGGTCATTATCTTTCTGAAAGACCCAGTGACGACCTGTCTTCAGCTTTTTGTAATGGTGCGATCAAGAACCAGTCGCAAGAACCAGGCAATGCAGTAGAACTTGTTTTATTAAAGGGGGAGAACCCTCGCAGGGCAGAAGGCAAAAGTACAGAGTCCACAATCCAAAAATCACAATCCAGTTGGGCAAAAATAGAATCTAAAACCAGGGCAGCAATCACAGTAATCGCAGTCGGACAGAAATGGGTCTGGTTCACAGGTACAGGAACGTCAAAGATGCAAAACCTGAATCAAAACGGCGTAATCCGAATCGTAACCAGGGCAGCAAACAAAGATCTCGTGGTCGGGCGGAAAAAGGTCAAAACACACAGATGCAACAATAATCCAAAAATCACAAAGGCAAAAATCGAAAAGTCGGACGGTCCAGTCAGAAAGATAAACACTGAGTGATCAAGGCGAAAAGAAATGTGGCACAAGAAGACTGAGGAAAACGATCTGACAGAGAATGGCAGTGAAAAGACACCTCATATACACTTCTGGGGAGATCACATGGTAAGGGACACAGGTGCAAACAGTCAGACTGATTACAAGGGAGCAGCACATGAGGGAGAACCTAATCACATGGAATTTGGCAGAAGGCAAAATGTGGACAGGGATCACGGGATAAACCTATAAAAGATAAACAGCTCCAGTTACGGAGTTTCTAACGTGCATAAATAATTAAAGAAGGACAGCGTGATCAGACGTGGAGCTTCCACAGAAAATGCAGCAAAGGTAATCAGGGAGAGAGAAGAGGCGGAGACTAGAACAGGGCGAGTGCTGAGAGCTTGTTAATCAATTAGTAAGTGAAACTATACAATCCCTTGGTGCTTGTTAGTAAGTTAGTATTTTATACAATGTTAGTTGGTGTTAGTAATTTATAGCGAAAATAACAAACTGTTAGTATGGTAAGGAAGATAGAAAAGTAAGGTGAAGTAAGTAAATGAGATCGGAAGGAAGGCTGAAATCCAGAATCCAATAAATCACCTGAAGAGTAACACGCAGGACTGGGGCTGTGAACAATGACAAGACAAGAGACCAGACGGGGGAGACAAAGTGCAAAGCATGATGGAAAACATGGACCGGAATGTGACTATGGCAAAATGTAAAACATGGAAAAGTAAAAACTAAGACAATACATTAAACTTATCAAAGTACCAAATCCCAAATACACAAAGAATTGTGAGGTATAGCAGATGTCAAAAAAACACAAAAGGCAGTCAGAAATAGCAAGGCATGTATATGGTCAAAGCAGAACAGAATATGAGCCAAAGCAGGATCACAACACTTTTGGGAAGAGGTCAACAGATTTTGATTTAAAATGTCCAGGTATTTCAAAGCGTTCATGATGCCATGCACCTTAACAAGGTTCCCAGGAAGAGAAACAGGCCCACAGCATCACCGATCCTCCCCTATACTTCACAGTGGGCATGAGGTGCTTTTTGCATAATAATCTTCTGTGTTCCGCCAGACCCACTCAGAGTGTTTGTTGCCAAAAAACTCTATCGTGGTCTAATCTGACCAAGGCACACGGTCCCAGTTGAAGTCCCAGTATCGCTTAGCGAACTCTAGATATTTACGTCTATGATTGTGAGTGAGAAAAGGTTTTTTCCGCGCATGCCTCCCAAACAGCTTGGTGGCATGCCGATAGTGCCTGATGGTTGTTTTGGAGACTTTGTGACCCCAAGATGCCACCATTTGTTGCAATTCTTTAACAGTGAGCTTTGGAGAACTTTTTATTTCTCTTACCATCCTCCTCACAGCGAGTGGTGGCAAAATAACCTTGCACCCTCGTCCAGGCTTGTTTACCACTGTTCCAGTTGTTTTAAACTCCTTAATGATTCCTCTGACAGTAGATATGGGCAGGTGCAGGCGAGTGGCTATTTTCTTGTAGCCATTGCCTGACTTGTGAAGATGGACACACATCTGCCTTACTTGAATGGTGTGTTCCTTTGTCTTTCCCATGTTGAAGAGTGGGTAAGAGAAATGGCCTCTGTGTCACGTCATATTTATACCCCAGGGAAACAGGAAGTGATGATTTACAAATTAAATGTTCCTAGATACTCTGATCAACTTAGTTAACTACTGTAGAAATGACAGAAATACTTCAATTACATTTATATCCTAGGAATTGTTAGGGGTCCCATTAATTGTGGAACAGTTGATTTAATGAAAAATAATTATTCCGTAGTCAGGGATTTTTTCCCCCCTTAAAATTCACTAGTGTTGAAGGTTACATTTTTCTACAATTTTCAGTGTGAGAGTATGCTTCTGCCATAAAAATTGAATTTATTTTAAGGCTTTTAACACATCTTAACCAGGGGTGCCAATAATTATAGAGGGCATATATAAGGGATAATTAACGAGAAGGTGTGCATTCCACGGTTTTAATGCACGATGCGGACGGAGGGAGGTTGCCTCCGCGAAGTGCATTAAAACCGAGGAATGCTCACCTTCGAGTTAATTATCCCGCTTATACCATGGTCAATTGCCAGCAATATCAACTCGCAGCATTGAGAAATTTTTGGTAAAAGTTTTGCATTTACACTAAAAAAAAAACGAGCTGGTAATCATTAAACAGGCGCCGCGCCTTCTCATACCCAATAGCCTACTATAAGCCAAGTTAAATTAAACCAGCTATCTTAGTTCATCTTACGTTCTTGGAGAAAGAATTTTTTGCACACGCTTACATCCGTTTACCAGCTGATTTGATAACGGATTCCATCTGAAATGGGGATTATTCTTATTATGTGCGATTATGCAGACTGTGGCTAACTTGCTACCCACAGTTACAACGAACTTATGACGGTTTCCGCAGTCAGCGAGCTGAAGTCTGCTGGCATAGCGCGTAGCTAGCGAACTGTCAGCAGTTGAAGTGCACACGTTAGCTTCCTTTGGAACCGTACACAATTACAATCATTTAATGAATAAAGCCTGATTACTTCGCTCCTATAATATTTCCGGTCATTATTGCTTGAGTACCTATAGTTAACCGCCCCGCAGGACGCAACTTATGTGACGCCGCTATATTTACTGGAGATAAATGAGCAGCTAGGTTATCGTTGTACCCAGCCCAATACCAGGTCTAACGTTGCTAGGGTTACAAGTTGGCTTGTGGATGAATTTCGAATGGTGAAACGACCTTAGTCGAACTACCTGTGCGATTCCATGGTTTTAATGCATACCTGCCAGCCAATCAGAAAAAAGTATTCACTCAGACCATGGATTAATCTCCCGATCTTTATATATATATATATATATATATATATATATATATATATATATATATATATATATATATATATATATGGATACCTGAATATGAGTAGGGCCCAAGTCCATAATTTGGCCAATTTGAGTTAAACATAAAACAATTGTCATTTACACACAGGACTACATTGTGGATGAAAGATGGGTCCAAGTCCACTCTCTAAATACCATTACATCCTGCCAGAAAACTGGCCTGTATCAAAGATAGGCCCAACTCCAAGACTTGGGTCTTTGTTTTCACATACAGATATCGCCCTCTGTTGACGAATGTCTATGCCACACATGTTCAACATGTAGTATTTTCAGAATGATCTCAATGATGATGAATTGCATGGAAGAAGACTTAAATATGAGAAAGAATGGAAGGCAAATAAGACAAAATATTTCAGAACAGAAGGCAAAGGAGTACGTTAGCACAAGTGGGAAAGTTGTAGCAGCCAGAATGAATGTTATAAAGGGAGTTATTCAGAATGAAATGCCAATATGTTGCATGTGTGCATTTTCAATAATAAAGTCTCTACATACTGTTTATTATATCAAAGAAGATAAATATGATTAAAAACTCAATAAGCCAATGTTTTCCTGCAATGTGATTATAAGAAGGGCCCAAATCCATCGTTTTTAATGCCTCCCTGCAGTGCAACCGAACTGCGTATAATCAGGTACTATGCCATTTAACATTTAGATATGAATACGCGAGTTGTCATATAAATGACAATACCATCAATGAATAATTCAACAAAATATGATGTTTTTTAAATTTTCTCAAAACACTATGCTGTGGATTTGGGCCCCACATTAAGATATATATATATATATATAAAGCTTAATGTCAGATACTGTCAAAGAGAATTCTAACTCCTGCTGCAATTTTTCTATTTATTTATCAATCAGTCTATTAGTTTATTTGTGAGGGACAAATGCGGAATGAATGGCAGTGGTGTTAGCAGTGTAGGGTGTTCTGTACAGGTGCTGATAGCTGATGGTCGTGACCAGCACCAGCCCTCTGTGGGGCATTAATACTGCTGGCAGTCGTTAAATACATATTAAATTGAGTCCAATTTATTGTTGAGAAAAAGAATAACCATCCGTAGGAACACACAACAAACATACAAACAGACAGGTAAAACAACATAAGAACACAAAAATATCAAATTCAAGGAAACCAATATTAGTCTGTCCAGGCGTCATGATTAGAGTTCTGATCAAGATTTTTTCAGGACTTGACAAGCTATTCTTCCATTTTATTATGACCTCATTGATCTTTCTTGTAAGTGCTCACAGTTCACACTTAATAAACTGCCAATTCCTTATTATTCCAAATGTGATTTCTTCACATAGCATCTGGGTATGCCGCCTCATAACTCCCCACTATTCCGCTTTATACCTGCTCTATATTCCTGCGTATCACTGATCTTATAATTCCCCACTATTCTGCTTTACAGCTGCGCTTCATTCCTGCACATGACAGATCTCATAACTCCCCACTATTCTGCTTTATAGCTGCAATATATTCCAGCATATAACAGATCTCATAACACCCCACTATTCCGCTTTACAGCTGCTCTACATTCCTGTGTAAGACAGATCTCATAACTCCCTAATATTCTGCTTAACAGCTGCTCTATATTCCTTTGTATGACAGATCTCATGACTCCCCAGTATTCCACTTTACAGCTGCTCTATATTCCTGCATATCACAGATCTCATAACTCTGCACTATTCCGCTTTACAGCTGCTCTATATTCCTGTGTAAGACAGATCTCATAACTCCCCAAAATTCTGCTTAACAGCTGCTCTGTATTCCTTTGTATGACAGATCTCATGACTCCCCAGTATTCCACTTTACAGCTGCTCTATATTCCTCTGTATGAGAGATGTCATGACTCCCCAGTATTCCGCTTAATAGCTACTCTTTATTCCTGCATATTACAGATCTCATAACTCCCCTTTATTCCGCTTTACGCCTGCTTTATATTCCTGCTCATGACAGATCTCATAATTACCCTTGATTCCACTTTATAGCTGCTCTGTATTCCTGCATCTATCAGATCTCATAACTCTCCACTATTCTGCTTTATAGCTGCTCTATATTCCTCCATATCACAGATCTCATAACTCCCCACTATTCCGCTTTAAACCTGCTCTATATTTCTGCGTATCACAGATCTCATAACCCCCCACTTTTCCGCTTTACACCTGCTCTATATTTCTGCGTATCACAGATCTCATAACCCCCCACTATTCCACTTTATAGCTGCTCTGTATTCCTGCATCTATCAGATCTCATAACTCCCCACTATTCTGCTTTATAGCTGCTCTATATTCCTCCATATCACAGATCTCATAACTCCCCACTTTTCCGCTTTACACCTGCTCTATATTTCTGCGTATCACAGATCTCATAACCCCCCACTATTCCACTTTATAGCTGCTCTGTATTCCTACATATGACAGATCTCATAATTCCCCATTTTTCCGCTACATAGCTGCTCTATATTCCTGCATCTGTCAGATCTCATAACTCCCCACTATTCCGCTTTATAGCTGCTCTATATTCCTACGTATCACAGATCTCATAACTCCCCTCTATTCCTCTTTGCAGCTGCTCTATTTTCCTGTGTGACAGATTGTTAACCCTTAGAGCGCCTAATGCAGCTATTGTTGCGAAATGATGTTAGAAATCAAAATAAAAGTTGTTGAAAACCTGTCATTTGGTGCCTTGTTTAAAAGGGCTCCTGCAGGTTACCTGTTTTACATAAGTCGCCATATGATAGGTTTTCAACAGCACAAGATTTTTTTTTAAATTTAAATCTGTATTTTTAAAACACCTATTACAGCCCTCCCTCTTCTTTTTGATTCTCTTTTAATCTTTATAACAACTTAATTCTGCTTACAAAAGCTTTCTATTCCACCTTATTACACCTGGCTATCACGTTGTAATGTCTATGTCCTCACGTTTATCATTCTTTTTCACTCCCTAAACCATCTGGTCCTATTACGGAGTAATGCTGGTTCCTGGATTGAAACTCTAGGTAAGACTGATGGACTGTCAGACAAACAGAAAAGAGAAATCTCTTGAGTGCTGTTTGGTAGGGTGTGTGTTGAGAGTTCACATTTTTGTCTCTGGCTGGAGTGGTGAGATCCACTCTCTGTACTGCGTGTTTAATTGAGTGTATTTAAGTGCATCTCTTTAGCCTGAGAGAAGAAACAGAGGGCAGAGCTCCAGTGTGTGATCTGAGACCCAGGAGAGGTGTCTCTGCATGAACCGCACCTGTGGAAAGGGACTGGATTTAGAAAGATGAGTGAGAAGGTGTCCTCTCTATGCACAGCTGAGAATCTTTGTTCGACTGTCACCGGGCAGACCGAATGGGCAAATCTAAATAGTCTTGGTTCAATGAGGTACGTGGAAGGATCACAGCAGAATTTCCTGCATCAAAGTAATAAATTCAGTGCTTAGCTCAAGTCTGGGATGAACCCCAGCTGTATGAACATCAATGGTTCACTATCAGTCTTGTGTATTAGGATTTAATCAAATACAGATTTCCTCTGTCTACTTTCAGACACATTCTGGCCTGAAAAATAATACCAAAATCACTCTTGTTTTTATATAGTCTTTATCAGTTTGTTTTCTTTTCATTTTTATTCTGTGTTCTGCCGTTTTCAAACCCTCTATATCTTTGCGTGCACTAACATGAGAGCAGTGCTCTGAAAATACTTAGGGGAGGGTGGGGGAGTCTGGGACCATTCTACTTGGATTTATTCTGTCTACAATGTGCAGAGAGAGTTTTGGTGCTCAAGTTTCAAGCCCAGATGAGATTAATATCATGAATCTATTCTGTTGAGTAAAATATTTTCACTGGTTTCACTTCATTTGTTTACCAGGCTTGTCTAAATGTGAAAGGAACAGTTATCAGGAGCTTTAGTGTAAGGTAAGGGTAAAGTATGGGTGTGAGGATGATATATCGCCATTAGAGGGTGACATGGGTGTAATGGTGTGATATGAGCATAAAGGTGTGATATGGATGTAAGGGTGTGATATGGGCATAAAGGTGTGATATGGACGTAATGGTGTGATATGAGCATAAAGGTGTGATATGGACGTAAGGGTGTGATATGAGCATAAAGGTGTGATATGGATGTAAGGGTGTGATATGGGTTTAAGGTTGTGATATGGGCATAAGGGTGTGATATGGACATAATGGTGTGATATGAGCATAAAGGTGTGATATGGGTGTAAGGGTGTGATGTGGGCATAAGGGTGTGATATGGGTGTAAAGGTGTGATATGGGCATAAGGGTGTGATATGAGCATAAAGGTGTGATATGGATGTAAGGGTGTGATATGGGTGTAAGGTTGTGATATGGGTGTAAGGGTGTGATATGGGTGTAAGGGTGTGATATGGACATAAAGGTGTGATATGGGTGTAGGGTGTGATATGGATGTAAGGGTGTGATATGGGTGTAAGGGTGTGATATGGACATAAAGGTGTGATATGGGTGTAAGGGTGTGATATGGGCATAAAGGTGTGATATGAACGTAATGGTGTGATATGAGCATAAAGGTGTGATATGGATGTAAGGGTGTGATATGGGTGTAAGGTTGTGATATGGCCATAAGGGTGTGATATGGACATAATGGTGTGATATGAGCATAAAGGTGTGATATGGGTGTAAGGGTGTGATGTGGGCATAAGGGTGTGATATGGGTGTAAAGGTGTGATATGGATGTAAGGGTGTGATATGGACATAATGGTGTGATATGAGCATAAAGGTGTGATATGGGTGTAAGGGTGTGATGTGGGCATAAGGGTGTGATATGAGCATAAAGGTGTGATATGGATGTAAGGGTGTGATATGAGTGTAAGGTTGTGAAATGGGCATAAAGGTGTCATATGGGCATAAGGGTGTGATATGGGTGTAAGGGTGTGATATGGGCATAAGGGTATAGGAAGGCTGTGAGTCTGGATGAAGTAGCACTCGCGAGATCGGGATAGGAGGAATTAGGTCGAGTTATATTGGTACGTAAGGGGTTGGGAAATGTGGAGGTGGGAAGGGAAGGATGGGATTGTTTGTGGTTAGGATGTGTGGAATTGGAACATTTAATGAGTAGAATTTGAACATGTGAGGTGGGGATGTGTGGAATTGAAAGGGATGGAATTGAGATGTAGGATTGGGCTGTTTGGGAGTGAGTTGTGTTGTATTGGGATGTGTGGGATTGGCCTGTTTGGGAGTGCGGTGTGTTGTACTGGGATGTGTGGGATTGGGCTGTTGGGTTTAGAGGTGTGTTATATTGGGATGTGTGGGATTGGCCTGTTTGGGAGTGCGGTGTGTTGTATTAGGCTGTTTGGGATGAGGTGTTTTGTATTGGGATTTGTGGGATTGGGCTGTTTGGGATAGAGGTGTGTTGTACTGGGATGTGTGCGATTGGGCTGTTTGGGATTGAGGTGTGTTGTATTGGGATGTGTGGGATTGGGCTGTTTGGGATTGATGTGTTTTGTACTGGGATTTGTGGGATTGGGCTGTTTGGTTTAGAGGTCTGTTGTATTGGGATGTGTTGGATTAGCCTGTTTGGGAGTGCGGTGTGTTGTATTAGGCTGTTTGGGATGAGGTGTCTTGTATTGGGATTTGTGGGATTAGGCTGTTTGGGATAGAGGTGTGTTGTATTGGGATGGGTGGGATTGGGCTGTTAGGGATTGATGTGTGTTATTTTGGGATGTGTGGGATTGGGCTGTTTGGGATAAAGGTGTGTTGTATTGGCATGTGTGGGATTGGGCTGTTTGGGATTAAGATGTGTTGTATTGGGATTTGTGGGATTGGGCTGTTTGGGATTGAGGTGTGTTGTACTGGGATGTGTGTGATTGGGCTGCTTGGGATTGAGGTGTGTTGTACTGGGATGTGTGGGATTGGGCTGTTTGGGAGTGAGGTGTGTTGTATTGGGATGTGTGGCATTGGGCTGTTTGGGATTGTGGTGTGTTGTATTGGGCTGTTTGGGATGAGGTGTGTTGTATTGGGATTTGTGGGATTGGGCTGTTTGGGATAGAGGTGTGTTGTTTTGGGATGTGTGGGATTGGGCTGTTTGGGATTGAGGTGTATTGTACTGGGATGTGTGGGATTGGGCTGTTTGGAATTGAGTTGTGTTGTTTTGGGATGTGTGGGATTTGGCTGTTTGGGATAGAGGTGTGTTGTATTGGGATGTGTGGGATTGGGCTGTTTGGGATTGATGTGTGTTGTTTTGGGATGTGTGGGATTGGGCTGTTTGGGATAGAGGTGTGTTGTATTGGCATGTGTGGGATTGGTCTTTATGGGATTGATGTGTGTTGTTTTGGGATGTGTGGGATTGGGCTGTTTGGGATAGAGGTGTGCTGTACTGGGATGTGTGCGATTGGGCTGTTTGGGATTGAGGTGTATTGTACTGGGATGTGTGGGATTGGGCTGTTTGGGATTGAGGTGTGTTGTTTTGGGATGTGTGGGATTGGGCTGTTTGGGATAGAGGTGTGTTGTATTGGGATGTGTTGTATTGGGCTGTTTGGGATGAGGTGTGTTGTATTGGGATTTGTGGGATTGGGCTGTTTGGGATAGAGGTGTGTTGTTTTGTGATGTGTGGGATTTCGCTTTTTGGGATAGAGGTGTGTTGTACTGGGATGTGTGGCATTGGGCTGTTTGTGATTGTGGTGTGTTGTACTGGGATGTTTGGGATTGGGCTATTCGGGATTGAGGTGTGTTATATATAGATATTTTGGATTGGGCCCTTTGCGGTTGAGAAGTGTGGTAATCTGGCTCCTGATTGTTGAAGATGTTAGATGTCAGACGGCGAGTGCCCAGGGGCCTGAGAGGTGTGGCCTGCACTGGTCATGAGGGAAAGTGACCAGGAAATGGCTGCATATTTTTCCGGGGCCTGATTCCCATTCAGATCTCATTATAGCAGAGCCTCTGTGTGTTTGTCCCAGAGCGAAGAGGCTGTGCCCAGGAAATTAGGAAAGTGTGTGTGTGTGTGTGTTTGGGGGGGTTCCTTGGAGAGAGCCTTTATAAAATTCCGCAAAATAAGCTCACTGTCCTTCTCTGTGACCACTTTTAAATTCTCTTCATCAAAGTGCGATCCAGACCGACGTTGTGTCCATATATGTTGTTCTTCATTGCTTAGCTCCTGTTTTGTTAAATTACATCGGTTGAGGAAATGCACCAAGGGAAGCACACATTATCGCGTAAAGCGTTCTGTTCGAAATCGCTTGCCGTCACACTCTGATCAAGAACCATTTTCGATCTCTGTACTGTCACTTCTCTGTCGCCCAGGAGTCATTAGATTCTGTCCAGACTTTGATTCTACAATGTGTTGGGCATAGTTTCAGTCATCTGTACTGTGATATGACTATTCGATAAGAATCACTTTAGTTCTGTCAGTTCTGTGACATCACTATTGGACAGGAATAATTTAGGCTCTGGATTTACTGTGACATCACTGCCTGATAAGGATCATTTTGGCTCTGCCTGTTTTGTGACATCACTATCTGACGGGAAACGTTCCAGTTCTGTCTGTTGCATGACGTCACTCTCTGGAATATTTTAGGTTTTGTCTGCACTGTAACCTCACTGGCCTATTGAAGGCTTTATTTTTGTCCCCTCTGTGACATCTGGACTCAGTGTTTTAGCCTCTGGGCTCATGGTCATGTGAGGGGCCGGGAGGTGCTGACCTCATGCTGACTGTCAATCATGTCCTTCTCTTGGTGTGTGGCCCAGACCTCCTCTCTCTCTCTCTCTCTCTTTCTCTCTCTCTCTCTCTCTCTTTCTCACCCCCGTGCCAACTTTCACCCTGTTACTGAGAGTATAAGTGTGTGTTTTAGTGGTTCAATTGTGTTGTGTTGTTCTGAAGTTTCTGGTATTTCCTGTAACATGCATGGCCTTGCGTGGAGAGGACGGATCTGGTTCTCTTGTTGAAGGTTCTGTGAAGTTAGAATGGCGGGCATCAGAACCCTGAGTATGTGTGCGCTTAACTTTTATTAACCAAATTGGCATTGTCTCGCTGAGCAAAATTGGCAAATATATTGTTTTAGTCTCCCTGCAGCAGGAGTTGATGATTATGTCTGCATGTGAAGAATGAGGGAGGGGAAAAGATTTAATTATGCTATTAAAGTGTAATTTCAGACGCATGGCTTTCGTGTGATGTAGCTCATGCGCGACAGTGAAGCGACGGTTTCCTGTTTGCTCCTCTAAAGTTCTTCTTCTGCGTGATTTTAGCCTTTATATGAAACTCATCTCCCCCTCACACAGAACACAGAACATCTCCTCCTCCCTCCTGTGCTTAATAGAGTTGCAAACGATCCCTAAGCTGGATTTTGATTGTCTTTCCCATTTGCTGATCATTGCAGAATCAGAGAGACGTATAAGCAGGTCATTGTGCCTCATTGGCAGCCTAATCTCCAGTAGAAGGGCTCCACCAGTTTGTGTGGGCGCTGCCTAATTTAATTCATCTTAATGCTGCCATAATGGAGTGAGATGGTCCTTCCCCCAGTGCATGCTGGGAATTTTAGTAGCACCTGCTGTTCGGCGCATCTTTATTTTTAAACAGGCGGCTCACTTCTGGAGGGTCTGTGAGGGGCGATGTTTAATCACCAATCACCAGGGGAAGCTGTGCAGTGAATGAGTTGCCGTAAAGAGGTAGATTTGAGAAGCACATTTCTGTCAGCATGGATTCATGTAGCTGGAATTTAACTTCAACCCAGATCAGAGAGAGCTGGGACAGTATGTTAAATTAAAATTGAAGCAGAAATTTTTATTTACTTATTTTTGTAAGGTTATGAGTCCTGATTATTGACGTGCACAGATGAACTCCCTCATGGTGTCTACACTGCCTGCGCCGTAAAGCACTGGTGCGTCTTAGAGCATCACTGGAGTAACCAGCAACTTTATGGTTGTCAAACCAGTTTCTCACACGTCGTGAGGAAGCACCGTCTCGCCTTCATACAGCTCTTATCATGGCCTGAGAGAGAGAGAGAGAGAGAGAGAGGGGGGGGAGGGAGAGAGAGAGGGAGGGAGACTGAGAGAGGGAGAGAGAGACAGACCTCTCCAAGAAATGAGATTATGGCACTGATGCGGGGCAGGATTCTCGAGCTGCGAGTAACTTGTCATGCCACCACACCGGTCTTCCAGTTGTCTGAGTGAAAACAGAATTTTGAAGATTGGCCTTGACTATATTACATCAGAAATAGTACAAAACCACAATTATATGATATTTCACCACATAAATTTTATTGATTTTTCAAAATAAATACGCACTTCAATTTTGCTTCGAGAAACACGTTTAAAAAAATTTGGGTCAGAATTTACCACTTCATAATATTGCCATTCCATTTCAAAACACTCAGTAAATGTTTCAAGACTGAAGACGCTAAATACTTCTGGTGTCATTTTGTCTCATTATTTCTGCTGACAGGGCTTAAGATATGTGATAGTGTGGCGTCTTTCATGTGGCATATTGTATTTCAACATGTGTCATATGTTTTCTATTAGGGACAGGTCAGAACGGCTGACAGGCTAGTCTAGCACCTCCAAACCCTTCTGATGCGGCTGTGCCTTTGTAATGCATGTAGGATGCAGGTTATCATCGCTTTGTTGAAATATGCATGGCCGTCCTGTTGCCTTGAAGGCTGCATATATTGTTCCAAAATCTCAGTGCACTTCTCAATAATCAATGAGCCCTTCGGACTTTTTTTTTCTGGTGCCTGTCTGGATGGTGTTTTGTTCTTTGGTCCTGATCACATGGCATCAATTTCTACCTTGAATGACCTGAAATATTCATTTGTCTGACCACTATGCATGTTCCTGCTGTGTGAGGGCCCACTGCTGGTCCCCCCCAGCCCAGAGGAGTTGATGGTGCTTCTGGACGCTCTAAACATCCATTTACACAATAAAGTTTTAACTGGCATTCTTGAGTCTAACTATGTGCTGTAATGCTTGATGAAGGTTTTGCCAAAGATAAAGTTGTGTGCTTTTATCAATTATAGATAAATGACAGTTCTTGAGACAATGCTATGATTGGAGATAATATAGTTACCTTCGGCTTGCACCCTTTCCCTGAACACACAAAAAAATTCTCCAGATTCCTTGAATCTTTAGATATCCACTGAGGATTTGTGAGGTTTCGTTCAAGAACCAGTCGGGAGAATTCAGGATTGCAGGGAAGGTGATTTTATTGAGTGAGGGGGGAAACCCCCACTGGGCAGAGGGCAACAGTACAGAGTCCACAATCCAAAAATAGCAATCCAGTGGGGCAGAATCAGAATCAAAAACCAGGGCAGCAATCACAGCACTCATTGTCTGGCAGAACAGGTTCGGTACACAGGCACAGGATTGTCAGAGAAGCAAAAACCAAAATCCAGTAGGTGTAATCCAAACCGTTACCAGGGCAGCAAACACAAAACTCATGGTCAGGCAAAAAAGGGTTTGTTAACACAGATATAACAATAATCCAAAAGGCAGAGCCAAAAATCGTAAGTTGGACAGTCCAGTTAGAAGAGAAACACTATGAGTACGAGGCGAAGACGATAGCAGCACAGGTAAACAAGAGAAACGTTCTGACAAGGAATTGCTGTGAAAAGACTCCTAATATACACTCACAGGAAGTCACATGCTTAACAAGACACAAGTGCAAGAAGTCAGGCTGATTACAAAGGAGGGAACCTGAGGGAGAACCTAATCACATGAAATAGGCAAAAGCCAAAATGCAGACAGGGATCACAAGACAATCCTATAGATAGAACAGATCCTGTTGGGGATTTATACGTGCACAGAGTGAGCGGCAGAACAGTGATTAGACAGGTGCAGAGAGTCTGCTGAAACACAGAAAAGTAAAGTGAGTGAAGGCAAGAGGCGTGAATGCTGAGAGATTGTTAGTCAATTAGTAAGTGCAGCTATACAATCCCTAGTGCTTGTTAGTAAGTTAGTATTATATACAATGTTAGTTTGGGTTAGTAACTTAACAAAAACAACAAACTGTCAGTCTGGATTAGTAAAATAGAAAAGCAAGGTGAAGGAACTATATGAGATTGGAAGGAATGGTTGAAATCCAGAAACCATGAAATCACCCGAAAGTGTGGCACGCAATACTGGGGCTGTGAGCAATAACCAGACAGGAGACCAGACAGGGGGAGACAAAGTGCAATGCATGGTAGAAACAAAAACATGGACCGGAATGTAACTATGGTAATAAGTAAAACATGGCAAAGACTAAACTAGACAAAAGATGAACATAAACTAGCTCCAAATCACAATACATAATTCAAAGCATGTTCAGGCAAGCAAGAGATCAAAATCCAAGCAATCAAAAACATGGCAGACGGAACAGAATCATAAGAGGATTATCCAAATCCGCTCCAGTATTTCTCTGTGGAACATTGTTTTTAGAGCTTTCAGGTCATGTTCTCACACACTCGTGGGGGACCTGGCTGTTTTAGACCTTTCCTGGACACTGCTTTTGTACAAAATCACGATCACAGTCACCTGCTGACACCAGCTGTTTCAAATATCATCACTTTTTTTTTTTAACTTTTTTTTATACTTCATTATTTAAATTCTTTTTTACTCGTCATAATGCCCCCATCCCAATTTTTTTCTTATGTGCTGCAGGCCTGAATGGTCGGAGTGGATGTATGTTTACAAAGAAAATTAAGCTGATTGAACAAAACATTCAGTATTTTGTCTCCATACTTTCTGCAATGAAATACAAGTCAAAGTTAAAGCAGAAATCACTGCTTTCTGTTTCATGTGCATATTACACTCTGTTTTAACTTTTTCTGAGTGAAAAAAAAAACTGAACCACATTAAATGTTTCACTTCTAACTGCTTGACTTGCCAAGAAAGATGAGAAGGAAACCATTGGTGCTAAAACCGTGAGATCCTGTGCAGCTGAGTCTGTCAAAAACATTCATGACTGCTGTCTAATGCATTAAATGCTCTTAAATGTTTTTCCAATTGTGGGCTGTTTTTGAGGGACGCAGGGTTTTGCACAAGAGCGACGGTGTGCGCTGTGGGTCTCTGCCACGCCGGTGTGTCACAGGTGTGTTGTGACTCTCAGTGCGGCCGTGGCTGTGGGCGAAGGCACCATTAGCGCTGCTAAATTGGATAATAAAGGCACAATGACAAATCCCTGTTGTTTGCAATAAAGGCCCAGCTCCCCTTTTTAATATGAGTACACGCCGTAATGATGTTTGGACATCGAATCCCGTTATCCAGTGCCCCGTCCGCGCTGGCAATCCAGCCATGCACTCATTCTCGCCCGATAGGTCATGTGGTTCTCATTACTGCGGCTACAGACCCAGGAATCTAATATTTTTGCCCATCTCTCCTCGGTCCCAATAAGCCCCAGATTGTGTAAGCGGGACATGATGGCTGCCTGGCCTGAGTCAGTTACCGCTAATTCCAGCAGTGTGGTGATGTATGACCGTCCCTCTCATTTCTGGGGACACTAGGGTGAGAAATTGCCATAATTCACCTTAAATGAGGTTGTCGCCGACGCGGCGGTATTAATTGGATGTCCATATTAAATGGGGAAGGAGGTGGATGTGCGGGGCTGGCGGAATGAGCGACTCTTCTGGCTGCCATTGACCTATGAGGAAAGAGGGTGGCCTTTTCTCTCGCTCTTCATCTATTACAGTTTTCTCTATCTCCCGTCAGCGTGATTGATTTTTAAAAATTCATTTGCCGACCTTTGACCCTGACGCAGATTAAACAGTCTCAGTGAATAGCGCCATTAGAGGGGGCTCCGCGGGACGTAATGGTGATTTGGGGAAAAGGCCAGGGAGATTAGGGTCTAAGCTAACAGATTTATTGCGCTGTTATAACGTTCGGCGAGAGATTGGCATCCTGAAGGGAGGCCCGAGGACAGGCGGTGAAGCTGAGGGAAAGTTTCAAACCCAAAGTCCACTTTTTCACCATTTTTCAGTCTCATATAGTAGAGGTTTGACAGAGGAAAGAGCCATGATGTAGTTGAGGGTGTAAATATCTATCATGGTAAAATATATGCATTTACAGAGTGCGTAAACTTTAAAAAGAAATAATGATGTTGCCTCTCAGTTGCTCAGCTTAGAGACCCTAATGTAGAATTCAGCTCCACTGTTCGGCTCTTAACCCTGGTCCTGCCTCAAGGCTAATGCTTATCGATGCCCGCCAAGCAAAAGCGCGAGTTTGGGTCTCTTTCACAGAGGAGTGAGTGTGGGTCCTCTTTCACAGAGGAGTGAGTGTGAGTCCTCTTTCACAGAGGAGTGAGTGTGAGTCCTCTTTCACAGAGGAGCGAGTGTGGGTCCTCTTTCACAGAGGAGTGAGTGTGAGACCTCTTTCACAGGGGAGCGAGTGTAAGTCCTCTTTCACAGAGGAGTGAGTGTGGGTCCTCTTTCACAGGGGAGTGAGTGTGGGTCCTCTTTCACAGGGGAGTGAGTCTGAGTCCTCTTTCACAGTGGAGCGAGTGTGGGTCCTCTTTCACAGGGGAGTGAGTGTGGGTCCTCTTTCACAGGGGAGCGAGTGTGGGTCCTCTTTCACAGGGGAGCGAGTGTGGGTCCTCTTTCACAGGGGAGTGAGTGTAGGTCCTCTTTCACAGGGGAGCGAGTGTGAGTCCTCTTTCACAGGGGAGCGAGTGTGGGTCCTCTTTCACAGAGAAGTGAGTGTGAGTCCGCTTTCACAGGAGATCGAGTGTGAGGCCTCTTACACAGGGGAGTGAGTGTGGGTCCTCTTTCACAGGGGAGTGAGTGTGGGTCCTCTTTCACAGCGGAGCGAGTGTGGGTACTCTTTCACAGAGGAGTGAGTGTGGGTCCTCTTTCACAGAGGAGTGAGTGTGAGTCCTCTTTCACAGGGGAGCGAGTGTTAGTCTTCTTTCACAGGGGAGCGAGTGTGGGTCCTCTTTCACAGGGGAGCGAGTGTGAGTAGTCTTTCACAGAGGAGTGAGTGTGGGTCCTCTTTCACAGAGGAGTGAGTCTGAGTCCTCTTTCACAGGGGAGCGAGTGTGGGTCCTCTATCACAGGGGAGCGAGTGTGAGTCTCTTTCACAGGGGAGCGAGTGTGAGGTCTCTTTCACAGGGGAGCGAGTGTGGGTCCTCTTTCACAGGGGAGTGAGTGTGAGTCCTCTTTCACAGAGGAGTGAGTCTGAGTCCTCTTTCACAGGGGAGCGAGTGTGAGTCCTCTTTCACAGGGGAGCGAGTGTGAGTCCTCTTTCACAGGGGAGCGAGTGTGAGGTCTCTTTCACAGGGGAGCGAGTGTGGGTCCTCTTTCACAGGGGAGCGAGTGTAAGTCCTCTTTCACAGGGGAGCGAGTGTAAGTCCTCTTTCACAGGGGAGCGAGTGTGAGTCCTCTTTCACAGAGGAGCGAGTCTGAGTCCTCTTTCACAGGGGAGCGAGTCTGAGTCCTCTTTCACAGGGGAGCGAGTGTGGGTCCTCTATCACAGGGGAGCGAGTGTGAGTCCTCTTTCACAGGGGAGCGAGTGTGGGTCCTCTATCGCAGGGGAGCGAGTGTGAGTCCTCTTTCACCGGGGAGCGAGTGTGAGTCCTCTTTCACAGGGGTGCGAGTGTGAGTCTCTTTCACAGGATATCAAGTGTGGGTTAAACCCAGTCCCTGAGCTCCATGCTCTGAACTGCATTTGGCCTCATCTCAACATTTCTGACTGTTTTTTCCCAGAATGTTTCAGTTTTTGGTTTTCTCTTCTCCGAGTGGGATAGTTGGGAGCATGAAAAGCGGAAAAAATTTTGTTGTCCAGTTTGCTTTAGTATGTAGTTTCTCTGCAGCGATGTGATAGGTGTTCCCAAGGACGTAGGTTTAATGTAAGAATTCGTGGGGACACGTATGTGATGCAATCGTACGTAACACGCAAGCTGGAAAATTCTTGTAAATCTGAGTGCAGATACTGCCTTTACTGTTCACAGAGATTATCTGAATGACTCTTTCTCAATTTTTTTTAGTTAGGCTACGCAAGGTGCCTCCAAAATTTTTTATACAATGATGCCACATAAATAAACTTGCCACAACCTTAACTGACAGCTGCAGACCATCTCAGCGCACTCATGAAACACGCTCAGACCATCTCAGCGCACTCATGAAACCCGCTCAGACTATCTCAGCGCACTCATGAAACCCGCTCAGACCATCTCAGCTCACTCATGAAACACGCTCAGACCATCTCAGCGCACTCATGAAACACGCTCAGACCATCTCAGCGCACTCATGAAACCCGCTCAGACTATCTCAGCGCACTCATGAAACCCGCTCAGATCATCTCAGCGCACTCATGAAACCCGCTCAGACCATCTCAGCTCACTCATGAAACACGCTCAGACCATCTCAGCGCACTCATGAAACCCGCTCAGACCATCTCAGGGCACTCATGAAACCCGCTCAGACCATCTCAGCGCACTCATGAAACCCGCTCAGACCATCTCAGCGCACTCATGAAACCCGCTCAGATCATCTCAGGGCACTCATGAAACCCGCTCAGACCATCTCAGCGCACTCATGAAACCTGCACAGACCATTTCAGCGCACTCATGAAACCCGCTCAGACCATCTCAGGGCACTCATGAAACCTGCACAGACCATTTCAGCGCACTCATGAAACCCGCTCAGACCATCTCAGCGCACTCATGAAACCCGCTCAGATCATCTCAGGGCACTCATGAAACCCGCTCAGACCATCTCAGCGCACTCATGAAACCTGCACAGACCATTTCAGCGCACTCATGAAACCCGCTCAGACCATCTCAGCGCACTCATGAAACGCGCTCAGACCATCTCAGCACACTCATGAAACCCGCTCATACCATCTCAGCTCACTCATGAAACCTGCTCAGACCATCTCAGCGCACTCATGAAACCCGCTCATACCATCTCAGCGCACTCATGAAACCCGCTCAGACCATCTCAGCGCACTCATGAAACCCGCTCAGACCATCCCAGCGCACTAATGAAACCCGCTCAGACCATCTCAGCGCACTCATGAAACCCGCTCAGACCATCCCAGCTCACTCATGAAACCTGCTCAGATCATCTTAGCGCACTCATGAAACCCGCTCAGACCATCTCAGCTCACTCATGAAACCTGCTCAGATCATCTCAGCGCACTCATGAAACCCGCTCAGACCATCTCAGCCCACTCATGAAACCCGCTCAGACCATCTCAGCGCACTCATGAAACCCGATCATACCATCTCAGCGCACTCATGAAACCTGCTCAGACCATCTCAGCGCACTCATGAAACCCGCTCAGACCATCCCAGCGCACTAATGAAACCCGCTCAGACCATCTCAGCGCACTCATGAAACCCGCTCAGACCATCCCTGCTCACTCATGAAACCTGCTCAGATCATCTTAGCGCACTCATGAAACCCGCTCAGACCATCTCAGCTCACTCATGAAACCTGCTCAGACCATCTCAGCGCACTCATGAAACCCGCTCAGACCATCTCAGCTCACTCATGAAACCCGCTCAGACCATCTCAGCGCACTCATGAAACCCGCTCAGACCATCTCAGTTCACTCATGAAACCTGCACAGACCATCTCAGCGCACTCATGAAACCCGCTCAGACATCTCAGCACACTCATGAAACCCGCTCAGACCATCTCAGCTCACTCATGAAACCTGCACAGACCATCTCAGCGCACTCATGAAACCCGCTCAGACCATCTCAGCGCACTCATGAAACCTGCTCAGATCCAGTAATCTGGACACTGACACCAAGTGAGAGGATATTTAACTATATTACAAGCCAGCTTGCAGTCCCCTCTACTAAGCATCTTAATATGCGGTGACACAATTACAGCTGCAATTAACACCTCAAAATGGACCATTGACTATGGATTGGACAAGCCGCAAACCGCGCGTTAATCGGACAGGATCATATTAGATTTACGATTACGTGTTTCTTTCATTTATCCCACTGAGCCAAAGTTGGTTGGGGCATTTTGACTTTGAAAGAGAGAGACTAACTACAATGCTTTCCCTTTAATTCCACTGAACAAGTCATAATCATGACCTCACCTGAAACCCTGAAACACCTGTATCCCCAACAGCTTCCATTGTTTCTCTAGCTTGCTGCTGTGATTCCTGCATATAAAATAATTCATTAATAATGGCACCCTCGCAGGATTTCTCCGCCTAAATTCATCTCATAATTTGACATATCCACCTGGCTTTTATTTACTCCCGCTAGGAACCCGATTACTGACCAAGATATGAAACAAACCAGGTTTAGATGGCTAGTTGAAACCAGCGAACATGTTTAATTAAAATTTCTTGACATTATTTTCTGGTTAAAACTAATAAACCCATTTCTGCAGATGTAGACGCTTGCGTCTATAGACCTACAAATTTAAGCACTTAGTTACAGTACTTGACCACGAGATGGCACCCCCGGATCAGCTATGGAATTTTCCCAAGCAGGCAGAGCTGAAACGCGATTTAGAGTATGGAGAAGTTCCCTCAAATCCCTGTTTGTCAGGAGTTGCATGAATTAAACTCCTCAGCTAAGCCTGATGTGCAAACTAGTCAATATCCTTACCCATAGTATCGATCCAGTAGTTTCAAAAAATTATCACTTGCGACAGAAAAAACTTAGTACTCTATAGCAACCATTTTAGCTACAGTGAGCCAACAGTATTCCCATTAGTGGTTAAAAAAAAACGTTTTGTGAAGCAAAAAATCCGACATTGTATTGACTATCACACATTTCTACTGTCAATTACAGTCATCACACTCAAAATATGCGTAGTTCCCTCCCATGGATTAACGCGTATATTCCTCCATTGACTAATTCAGCCTTCCCTTCTATCCACCCAAGAACTGGTGTCGATAGCCAGTCACTCAATTATAAACTCAGATTCATCTGCGTAACTCTACAGTTATAGTTCACGCCCTCGTGAAGCTTCTCCGGTAACGATGTATTGATAGACTCGTTTCTTATCCAATTCCCGAGTGTATAAACTTTCCCCAATAACTAAAATACATTGATCGGACAATAAGAATAGGATACAAAGCTAAGCATAAAAGTAAGGTCGGTTGTGTTCTTCGAATGTTGGCCACGGTTGCGCAGCTGAAAATGATGCGATATCAAAGAAACAAAGACATCCGTAACCGGCCTGAAGTGTTCAGTTTCATTTATGAGATAAATGTTATATGGACGCGGTCAATGGGAATTATTCCGAATGAGACAGTACTGGAGGGTTCCTTCTATCCGTTACATCTGTCTCTGGAGGAGGGCATCAATGAAGAAAACAGGTTATACTTCTACTCTATTTGCATGTTTATCTAATATGGCTTTTTGCGGTAGAATTTATACAGCGTTTAAAGACATTGAATGCCGAGGTTTTCGTTTCTCCAAATGCATGCAACCCACGCACGTCAGTAGATCCCTCGGTACATTCATTACACCGTTCTGTTGAATATGGAAACGTGTTGTTTGATTTTTCCTGAAAGTGAAATTTCTGTTCTGTTAGAATAAGGTATATTTCAGAATTCAGATATTACTGAGTTAATGAGTTTTTACCTTTATATGGTGTAAGGTTATGAGCTCGGATGTGAGAGCGGTTAGCTTTTCATTGCAGCGTGAATGTTATAGCTGTTTAATCAGCACTTTATTTAATGCTTGGGGGACTTCGAAGAAAAATGGACAATATTGTTAACTTTATTATGGAGAAAAGGCATGTTTTGTGTTTGGAGAGGTTACTGGTGACCAATGATGTTCATCTGCACTGATATTGATAAATTCATGCTAAACTCAACCAGAAAATCATTAATTCATGCTGAATTTCATGCCCCAAAAGTTAATTTGTGTTAAATACATGATTAATGTATGATTTGACAGAGAACCATTTTGATGGATCTCAGACTTTGGGGAGACACCTGGATAGCTGTCTAATTTGGCTCATAGCAAGCGGGTAATCTAGAATGTCATGTTCAAGATGAATTGTACTTGTGGTCAAGAAGTTTATGAATCCAGAAATGTATAGTTTTAAGCCCCAGCAGTTTTTCAATTGTCAGTATTATTTTTTTTTGCTAATTCAAAGTTGAATTTTCATGAAGATTTTTTGTGTTTGCAGCCCCTTTTCTCCACCAAAATCATAAAAATAAACTGAAATACGATGGGAGTCTAAATGCTTCAAGTGTCTAGACTCAATTGAGCCAAAGGTTTTCTGTCTGTAAAGCTGCAATAATCTTGAATCATAAAGCCTTAAATCAGGTAACACCTAAATAGCCAGATTTGGCTTCTGCGCAAAGGGGTTAAATTTTTACTTTAAGTTACTATCTGTTTCTGTCTTGTTAGATCACTTATTCAACCAACATTACGCTTGGCATTCAGTTTGGCGAAATATTTGCAGCATGACTGAACATGAAGCGACTTTCCCCCACGCTCACACACAATGACATTTCCACAAAAGTGATACGTACCTGAGGTAATATCAGTGTATGTCATGAGTTGGGCCATGGGAAAAGTGCTATAGTTACGAGATGAAGAAAAATCTGGAACAAATGCCAAATCACGGTTCTCTTCTACGGGTGAGCCATGGCAAACACCTGTTATCAAAGCTGATGATCCAATTGCGCATCTCAAGCCCCGCTTTGGACAAAAATTAGTATTTATGGCCTGAATAGAGTGGTCAGTTTTCCCTTGACTTTTAGCCTTCAGATAGGCCCGCCCTTTCAACCAATCAAATGCTAGAATGCATAAATAGGTTGTCTTTTATGGGTAAATTGGGTCTTTTATGGCTTGTCTGGAAAGATCATAAGAACGAGTTTGCTGAAATATTGGTAGGGAAAATCTGGTATCCCAAAATATTGGTAGGGACATGTCCCAACCTTCCATAAACAAACCGATACCCTTGGGTGTTGTGCATTAAGAGTGGTGCAAATTAAATTTCCCGGCATGATTCCGTTTGTAATTTCTCTGCACCATATTTTAGGGCATTTTAAGAATGTGTGCATTAGATTGGTAACTTCATGAAGGAATTCGTTTCTGTACGTGTGTGTGTGTGTGTGTGTGTGTGTGTGTGAGTGGGTGTGTGTGTGGGTGTGTGTGTGTGTGTGTGGGTGTGTGTGTGTGTGAGTGTGTGTTTGTGTGTGCGCGCGCGTGTGTGTGTGTGTGTGTGTGAGCCTGTGTGTGTGTGTGTGTGTGTGTGTGTGTGTGTGTTGGGGGGTTGGGGGTGGGGTGGGATTTGAGGGTGATTGACCTCTTAAATAAAAATGAAAGTGCATGGTGAGTAACTGTAAAGTCTTGCACCATCACACCACTGCAGTAAGGTGGGCAGGGTGTTCAGATTAACCCTCAGAGTGCTAAAATCGATTTTTAAAAAATATAAATTTAATTATCTGGTGCTATTGAAAACCATGATGGTTTTGAACTGCTTTGATTTTGATATCTTGCATCATTGAGCAACAATTGCTGCATTTAAGTCTGTAAGAGTAAAACACGTTTTTGAAATGATACATTAATAGTGCTTCCACATACTGAGTACATCTCACTCTCTCCCTCCATCTCTCTCTCTCTCTCTCTCTCTTCATTTCCTGCTCCCTCCTGCGTGTCCTCTCTGGTAATGAGGTTAAGGGAGTCTCCAGGAAGCCGGTTTGAGGAACTCACACCATGTGTCTGGGGTGCGGCTGCAGACTTCAGTCTCTCCTCATATTTGGCTTTATGTTACTACAGAGCTGGCAGAACTGAGATGCCTCAGGACACATATCTGTAGTAAATTAATTTACATTTTGACGATTTTCTTAAGATCCCAGCTTCCTGTGGAGGCTTTAAGATCAAAGGGAGTCATTCTGTCTGATGTTTGTTATGAATGTGTGTGTGTGTGTGTGTGTGTATGTGTGCATGTTTGTGTGTCAGTGTGAGTGTGTGTGTGTGTGTGTGTGTTTGTGTGTGTGTGTGTGTGCGCGTATGTGTGTGTGTGTGCTTGTGTGAGTGTGTGTGTGCGTGTGTGTGAGTGTGTTTGTGTGAGTGTGTGTGTGTGTGTGTGTATGTGCATGTTTGCGTGTGTGTGAGTGCTTGTGTGCGTTCATGTTTGTGTACCTGTGTGTGTGTGTGTGTCTGTGTGTGTGTGTGTGTGTGTGTGTGCGTGTGTGTGAGTGTGTTTGTGTGAGTGTGTGTGTGTGTGTATGTGCATGTTTGCGTGTGTGTGAGTGCTTGTGTGCGTTCATGTTTGTGTGCCTGTGTGTGTGTGTGTGTGTGTGTGTGTGTGGGAGTGTGTGCGTGTGTGTGAGTGTGTTTGTGCGTGTGTGTGAGTGTGTGTGAGTGTGTATGTTTGTGTAACTGTGTGTGTGTTTGTGTGAGTGTGTGTGAGTGAGTGTGGGTGAGTGTGTGTGAGTGTGTGTGTTAGTTGGGAGTGCGAGGGTGCAGTGGGGAGCCCGGCTCAGCTCTCCTTCACACTGCCTCTCTCTTCTCTCTCTGCCTGATGCTGCTTTTATATCAGACACACAGCTGATTTCAGCCCCGTGACTCATACTGAGCCCTAACTTTGCTCCGACAGTCACAGCCGGCCTCCTCCTCCTCCTCACCCTGCCCCCCCCCTCCTCCTCCTCCTCCTCCTCCTCCTCACCCTCCCCCTCCTCCTCCTCCTCACCCTCTTCTCCCTCCTCCCCCTCCCCCCCCCTCCTCCTCCTCCTCCTCCTCACCCTCCTCCTCCTCCTTCTCTTCCTCCTCCTCTTCTTCCTCCTCCCCCTTCTCTTCCTCCTCCTCCTCCTCCTCACCCTCCTCCTCCTCCTTCTCTTCCTCCTCCTCTTCTTCCTCCTCCTCCTCCTCTTCCTCCTCCTCCCCCTCCTCCTTCTCTTCCTCCTCCTCTTCTTCCTCCTCAGCCTCCTCCTCCGCTTTTGGTCGTTGGTGCATCAGGAAACCAAACTGAGCGGGATGGTGAGTTTGGGTCAGGGTTTGGGGAAATAAAAAACAGATGCGATGATGTCATCATGGCACTGCCCCCTCTCTTTCGCATATTTACCAAACGTGTTTACGAGATTTAAAGACCCAAGTTAGTCCCAAACATGAGGCACCGTTGCATTTTGTGAAAAATAAGTTATTGGTATGGCAGAAGAAAGCAGAAATGCCTGTGTACATCGAGCCAAGATGGCTGCCTGCGGCTCTGCCAACCACGTCCAGATCCCTGCATGACAAATGTGCCGCAGGAAGGAAACTCATTGGTCCCTCCAGAGCCACAACTACTGAAAAAAAGTGTCAGCGTGGCGATGTCAAACCCATCAACTGGGCGCAGTTGGGGAAACAGTGGATTTTGAGTTTGAATGAGAAGTTTAGACTGGTAGTTTGGAACTTATGTTGTGTGCGATAATTGTCAGGATAACTCAAGGCTGAGATAGAGCTGCACTGCCATTCTGGGTGTGTTTACAAACTCTGAGAATGTAGGGCTAATAGTTTGGACTTGGTCAAATTGTAATAAAAGGCTATAAGATTAGGACCCAGACTAACATGTGGTATTAAAGTTGAAAATGATGTTAAATAAATACCCCTGTGTCCCAGTGTTACACCACCCAGTGACTCTAACCCCTGTGTCCCAGTGTTACGCAACGCAGTGACTCTAACCCCTGTGTCCCAGAGTTACACCACCCAGTGACTCCAACCCCTGTGTCTCAGAGTTACACCACCCAGTGACTCTAAACCCTGTGTCCCAGAGTTACACTACCCAGTGACTCTAACCCCTGTGTCCCAGAGTTACACCACCCAGTGACTCCAACCCCTGTGTCTCAGAGTTACACCACCCAGTGACTCTAAACCCTGTGTCCCAGAGTTACACTACCCAGTGACTCTAACCCCTGTGTCCCAGAGTTACACCACCCAGTGACTCTAACCCCTGTGTCCCAGTGTTACACCACCCAGTGACTCTCACTCCTGTCTCCCAGTGTTATACCAACCAGTGACTCTAACCCCTGTGTCCCAGAGTTACACCACCCAGTGACTATAACCCCTATGTCCCAGAGTTACACCAACCAGTGACTCCAACCCCTGTGTCCCAGTGTTACACCTCCCAGTGACTCTAACCCCTATGTCCCAGAGTTATACCACCCATTGACTTTAACCCCTGTGTCCCAGAGTTACACCACCCAGTGACTCTAACCCCTGTGTCCCAGTGTTACACCACCCAGTGACTCTAACCCCAGTGTCCCAGAGTTACACCACCCAGTGACTCTTAGCCCTGTGTCCCAGTGTTACACCACCCAGTGATTCTCACTCTTGTGTCCCAATGTTATACCAACCAGTGACTCTAACCCCTTGGGTCCCAGTGTTACACCATCCAGTGACTCTAACCCCTGTGTCCCAGAGTTACACCACCAAGTGACTCAAACCCCTCTGTCCCAGTGTAACACCAACAGGTGACTCATACCCCTGTGTCCCAGAGTTACACCACCCTGTGACTTTAACCCCTGTGTCCCAGTGTTACACCACCCAGTGACTCTAACCCCTGTTTCCCAGAGTTACACCACCCAGTGACTCTAACCCCTGTGTCCTAGTGTTACACCACCCAGTGACTCTAATCCCTGTGTCCTAGAGTCACACCACCCAGTGACTCTAACCCCTGTGTCCCAGAGTTAGACCACCCAGTGACTCCAATCCCTGTGTCCCAGAGTTACACCACCCAGTGACTCCAATCCCTGTGTCCCAAAGTTACACCACCCAGTGACTCTAAACCCTGTGTCCCAGTGTTACACCACCCAGTGACTCTTACCCCTGTGTCCCAGTGTTACACCACCCAGTGACTCTCACTCCTGTGTCCCAGTGTTATACCAACCAGTGACTCTAACCCCTGTGTCCCAGTGTTACACCATCCAGTGACTCTAACCCCTGTTTCCCAGAGTTACACCACCCAGTGACTATAACCCCTATGTCCCAGGGTTGCACCAACCAGTGACACCAACCCCTGTGTCCCAGTGTTTCACCTCCCAGTGACTCTAAACCCTGTGTCCCAGAGTTACACCACCCAGTGACTCTAACCCCTGTGTCCCAGTGTTACACCACCCAGTGACTCTAACCCCTTTGTCCCATAGTTACACCACCCAGTGACTTTTACCCCTGTGTCCCAGTGTTACACCACCCAGTGACTCTCACTCCTGTGTCCCAGTGTTATACCCACCAGTGACTCTCACCCCTTTGGGTCCCAGTGTTACACCATCCAGTGACTCTAACCCCTGTGTCCCAGAGTCACACCACCCAGTGACTATAACCCCAGTGTTCCAGTGTTACACCTCCCAGTGACTCTAACCCCTGTGTCCCAGAGTTAGACCACCCAGTGACTCTAATCCCTGTGTCCCAGAGTTACACCACCCAGTGACTCTAACCCCTGTGTCCAAGAGTTATATCACCCAGTGACTCTATCCCCTGTGTCCCAGAGTTACACCAACCAGTGACTCTAACCCTTTTGTCCCAGAGTTACACCACCCAGTGACTCTAACCCCTGTGTCCCAGTGTTACACCACCCAGTGACTCTAACCCCTGTGTACCAGAGTAACACCACCCAGTGACTGTAACCCCTGTTTCCCAGTGTTACACCTCCCAGTGACGCTAACCCCCCGTGTCCCAGAGTTACACCGCCCAGTGACTCTATCCCCTGTGTCCTAGAGTTACACCAACCAGTGACTCTTTCCCCTGTCTCCCAGTGTAACACCAACCAGTGACTCTAACCCTTTTGTCCCAGAGTTACACCACCCAGTGACTCTAACCCCTGTGTCCCAGTGTTACACCACCCAGTTACTCTATCCCCTGTGTCCCAGTGTTACACCACTCAGTAACTTTTACCCCTGTGTCCCATTGTAACACCATCCAGTGACTCCAACCCTTGTGTCCCAGTGTAACACCAACCAGTTACTCTAACCCCTGTTTCCCAGAGTTACACCACCCAGTGACTCTAACCCCTGTGTCCTATTGTTACACCACCCAGTGACTCTCATCCCTGTGTCTTAGAGTCACACCACCCAGTGACTCTAACCCCTGTGTCCCAGAGTTAGACCACCCAGTGACTCTAACCCCTGTGCCCCAGAGTTACACCACCCAGTGACTCCAATCCCTGTGTCCCAGAGTTACACCACCCAGTGACTCTTACCCCTGTGTCCCAGTGTTACACCACCCAGTGACTCTCACTCCTGTGTCCCAGTGTTATACCAACCAGTGACTCTAACCCCTGTGTCCCAGTGTTACACCATCCAGTGACTCTAACCCCTGTGTCCCAGAGTTACACCACCCAGTGACTATAACCCCTATGTCCCAGGGTTGCACCAACCAGTGACATCAACCCCTGTGTCCCAGTGTTTCACCTCCCAGTGACTCTAACCCCTGTGTCCCAGAGTTATACCACCCATTGACTTAAAACCCCTGTGTCCCAGTGTTACACCACCCAGTGACTCTCACTCCTGTGTCCCAGTGTTATACCCACCAGTGACTCTAACCCCTTTGGGTCCCAGTGTTACACCATCCAGTGACTCTAACCCCTGTGTCCCAGAGTCACACCACCCAGTGACTTTAACCCCAGTGTACCAGTGTTACACCTCCCAGTGACTCTAACCCCTGTGTCCCAGAGTTAGACCACCCAGTGACTCTAATCCCTGTGTCCCAGAGTTACACCACCCAGTGACTCTAACCCCTGTGTCCTAGAGTTATACCACCCAGTGACTCTATCCCCTGTTTCCCAGAGTTACACCAACCAGTGACTCTTACCCCTGTGTCCCAGTGTAACACCAACCAGTGACTCTAACCCTTTTGTCCCAGAGTTACACCACCCAGTGACTCTAACCCCTGTGTCCCAGAGTTACACCACCCAGTGACTCTAACCCCTGTGTCCCAGTGTTACACCACCCAGTGACTGTAACCCCTGTGTCCTAGAGTCACACCACCCAGTGACTCCAACCCCCGTGTCCCAGTGTCACACCAAACAGTGACTCTAACCCCTGTGTCCCAGAGTTACACCACCCAGTGACTCTAACTCCTGTGTCCCAGAGTTACACCACCCAGTGACTCTAACCCCTGTGTCCCTGTGTTACACCAACCATTGACTCTAACCCATGTGTCCCAGAGTTACACCACCCTGTGACTCTAACCCCTGTGTTCCAGAGTTACACTATCCAGTGACTCTAACCCCTGTTTCCCAGTGTTACACCACCCAGTGACTCTATCCCCTGTGTACCAGTGTTACACCACCCAGTGACTCTAACCCCTGTGTCCCAGAGTTACACTATCCAGTGACTCTAACCCCTGTTTCCCAGTGTTACACCACCCAGTGACTCTAACCCCTGTGTACCAGTGTTACACCACCCAGTGACTCTAACCCCTGTGTCCCAGAGTTACACTATCCAGTGACTCCAACCCCTGTTTCCCAGTGTTACACCACCCAGTGACTCTAACTCCTGTGTACCAGTGTTACACCACCCAGTGGCTCTAACCCCTGTGTCCCAGTGTTACACCACCCAGTGACTCTAACTCCTGTGTCCCAGAGTTACACCACCCAGTGACTCTAACCCCTGTTTCCCAGTGTTGCACCACCCAGTGACTCTAACCCCTGTGTACCAGAGTTACACCACCCAGTGACTCTAACTCCTGTGTCCCAGGGTTACACCACCCAGTGACTCTAACCCCTGAGTCCCAGAGTTACACCACCCAGTGACTCTAACCCTTGTGACCCAGAGTTACACCAACCTTTGACTCTAACCCCTGGGTACCAGAGTTACACCACCCAGTGACTCCAACCCCTGTGTCCCAGAATTACAACACCCAGTGACTCTAACCGCTGTGTCCCAGTGTTACAGCAACCAGTGACTCTACCCACTGTGTCCCAGTGTTACACCACTCAGTGACTCTAACCCCTGTGTCCCAGAGTTACACCACCCAGTGAATCCAGCTCCTGTGTCTCAGAGTTACACCACCCAGTGACTCTAAACCCTGTGTCCCAGAGTTACACCACCCAGTGACTCTAACCCCTGTGTCCCAGAGTTACACCACCCAGTGACTCGAACCCCTGTGTCCCAGTTTTACACCACCCAGTGACTCTAACCCCTGTGTCCCAGTGTTACACCACTCAGTGACTCTAACCCCTGTGTCCCAGTGTTACACCATCCAGTGACTCTTTCCCCTGTGTCCCAGAGTTACACCACCCAGTTACTTTAACCCCCGTGTCCCAGTGTTACACCACCCAGTGACTCTAACCCCTGTGTACAAGAGTTACACCACCCAGTGACTGTAACCCCTGTTTCCCAGTGTTACACCTCCCAGTGACTCTAACCCCCCGTGTCCCAGAGTTACACCACCCAGTGACTCTATCCCCTGTGTCCCAGAGTTACACCAACCAGTGACTCTTACCCCTGTGTCCAAGTGTAACACCAACCAGTGACTCTAACCCTTTTGTCCCAGAGTTACACCACCCAGTGACTCTAACCCCTGTGTCCCAGTGTTACACCACCCAGTTACTCTAACCCCTGTGTCCCAGTGTTACACCACTCAGTAACTTTTACCCCTGTGTCCCATTGTAACACCATCCAGTGACTCCAACCCTTGTGTCCCAGTGTAACACCAACCAGTTACTCTAACCCCTGTTTCCCAGAGTTACCCCTGTGTCCTCGTGTTACACCACCCAGTGACTCTAATCCCTGTGTCCTAGAGTCACACCACCCAGTGACTCTAACCCCTGTGTCCCAGAGTTAGACCACCAAGTGACTCGAACCCCTATGTCCCAGAGTTACACCACCCAGTGACTCCAATCCCTGTGTCCCAGATTCACACCACCCAGTGACTCTAAACCCTGTGTCCCAGTGTTACACCACCCAGTGACTCTAACCCCTGTGTCCCAGAGTTACACCACCCAGTGACTCTTACCCCTGTTTCTCAGTGTTACACCACCCAGTGACTCTCACTCCTGTGTCCCAGTCTTTTACCAACCAGTGACTCTAGCCCCTGTGTCCCAGTGTTACACCACCCAGTGACTCTAACCCCTGTGTCCCAGAGTTACACCACCCAGTGACTATAACCCCTATGTCCCAGGGTTGCACCAACCAGTGACACCAAGCCCTGTGTCCCAGTGTTTCACCTCCCAGTGACTCTAACCCCTGTGTCCCAGAGTTATACCACCCATTGACTTGAACCCCAGTGTCTCAGAGTTACACCACCCAGTGACTCTAACCCCTGTGTCCCAGTGTTACACCACCCAGTGACTCTAACCCCTGTGTCCCATAGTTACACCACCCAGTGACTTTTACCCCTGTGTCCCAGTGTTACACCACCCAGTGACTCTCACTCCTGTGTCCCAGTGTTATACCCACCAGTGACTCTAACCCCTTTGGGTCCCAGTGTTACACCATCCAGTGACTCTAACCCCTGTGTCCCAGAGTCACACCACCCAGTGACTATAACCCCAGTGTTCCAGTGTTACACCTCCCAGTGACTCTAACCCCTGTGTCCCAGAGTTAGACCACCCAGTGACTCTAATCTCTGTGTCCCAGAGTTACACCAACCAGTGACTCTTACCCCTGTGTCCCAGTGTAACACCAACCAGTGACTCTAACCCTTTTGTCCCAGAGTTACACCACCCAGTGACTCTAACCCCTGTGTCCCAGTGTTACACCACCCAGTAACTCTAACCCCTGTGTCCCAGTGTTACACCACTCAGTAACTTTTACCCCTGTGTCCCAGTGTAACACCATCCAGTGACTCCAACCCTTGTGACCCAGTGAAACACCAACCAGTTACTCTAACCCCTGTGTCCCAGTGTTACACCACCCAGTGACTGTAACCCTTGTGTCCTAGAGTCACACCACCCAGTGACTCCAACCCCCTTTGTCCCAGTGTAACACCAACCAGTGACTCTAACCCCGGTGTCCCAGAGTTACACCACCCAGTGACTCTAACTCCTGTGTCCCAGAGTTACACCACCCAGTGACTCTAACCCCTGTGTCCCTATGTTACACCACCCATGGACTCTAACCCCTGTGTCCCAGAGTTACACCACCCTGTGACTCTAACCCCTGTGTTCCAGAGTTACACTATCCAGTGACTCTAACCCCTGTTTCCCAGTGTTACACCACCCAGTGACTTTATCCCCTGTGTCCCAGTGTTACACCACCCAGTGACTCTAACCCCTGTGTCCCAGAGTTACACTATCCAGTGACTCTAACCCCTGTTCCCCAGTGTTACACCACCCAGTGACTCTAACCCCTGTGTACCAGTGTTACACCACCCAGTGACTCTAACCCCTGTGTCCCAGAGTTACACTATCCAGTGACTCCAACCCCTGTTTCCCAGTGTTACACCACCCAGTGACTCTAACTCCTGTGTACCAGTGTTACACCACCCAGTGACTCTAACCCCTGTGTCCCAGTGTTACACCACCCAGTGACTCTAACTCCTGTGTCCCAGAGTTACACCACCCAGTGACTCTAACCCCTGTTTCCCAGTGTTGCACCACCCAGTGACTCTAACCCCTGTGTACCAGAGTTACACCACCCAGTGACTCTAACTCCTGTGTCCCAGGGTTACACCACCCAGTGACTCTAACCCCTGAGTCCCAGAGTTACACCACCCAGTGACTCTAACCCTTGTGACCCAGAGTTACACCAACCTTTGACTCTAACCCCTGTGTACCAGAGTTACACCACCCAGTGACTCCAACCCCTGTGTCCCAGAATAACAACACCCAGTGACTCTAACCGCTGTGTCCCAGTGTTACAGAAACCAGTGACTCTACCCACTGTGTCCCAGTGTTACACCACTCAGTGACTCTAACCCCTGTGTCCCAGAGTTACACCACCCAGTGACTCTAAACCCTGTGTCCCAGAGTTACACCACCCAGTGACTCTAACCCCTGTGTCCCAGAGTTACACCACCCAGTGACTATAACCCCTGTGTCCCAGTGTTACACCACCCAGTGACTCTAACCCCTGTGTCCCAGTGTTACACCACTCAGTGACTCTAACCCCTGTGTCCCAGTGTTACACCATCCAGTGACTCTTTCCCCTGTGTCCCAGAGTTACACCACCCAGTTACTTTAACCCCCGTGTCCCAGTGTTACACCACCCAGTGACTCTAACACCTGTGTACAAGAGTTACACCACCCAGTGACTGTAACCCCTGTTTCCCAGTGTTACACCTCCCAGTGACTCTAACCCCCCGTGTCCCAGAGTTACACCACCCAGTGACTCTATCCCCTGTGTCCCAGAGTTACACCAACCAGTGACTCTTACCCCTGTGTCCCAGTGTAACACCAACCAGTGACTCTAACACTTTTGTCCCAGAGTTACACCACCCAGTGACTCTAACCCCTGTGTCCCAGTGTTACACCACCCAGTTACTCTAACCCCTGTGTCCCAGTGTTACACCACTCAGTAACTTTTACCCCTGTGTCCCATTGTAACACCATCCAGTGACTCCAACCCTTGTGTCCCAGTGTAACACCAACCAGTTACTCTTAACCCCTGTTTCCCAGAGTTACCCCTGTGTCCTAGTGTTACACCACCCAGTGACTCTAATCCCTGTGTCCTACAGTCACACCACCCAGTGACTCTAACCCCTGTGTCCCAGAGTTAGACCACCCAGTGACTCTAACCCCTATGTCCCAGAGTTACACCACCCAGTGACTCCAATCCCTGTGTCCCAGAGTTACACCACCCAGTGACTCTAAACCCTGTGTCCCAGTGTTACACCACCCAGTGACTCTAGCCCCTGTGTCCCAGAGTTACACCACCCAGATACTTTTACCCCTGTGTCCCAGTGTTACACCACCCAGTGACTCTAACCCCTGTGTCCCAGAGTTACACCACCCAGTGACTCTTACCCCTGTGTCCCAGTGTTACACCACCCAGTGACTCTCACTCCTGTGTCCCAGTGTTATACCAACCAGTGACTCTAACCCCTGTGTCCCAGTGTTACACCATCTAGTGACTCTAACCCCTGTGTCCCAGAGTTACACCACACAGTGACTCTAACCCCTATGTCCCAGGGTTGCACAAACCAGTGACATCAACCCCTGTGTCCCAGTGTTTTACCTCCCAGTGACTCTAACCCCTGTGTCCCAGAGTTGTACCACCCATTGACTTGAACCCCAGTGTCTCAGAGTTACACCACCCAGTGACTCTAACCCCTGTGTCCCAGTGTTTCACCACCCAGTGACTCTCACTCCTGTGTCCCAGTGTTATACCCACCAGTGACTCTAACCCCTTTGGGTCCCAGTGTTACACCATCCAGTGACTCTTACCCCTGTGTCCCAGAGTCACACCACCCAGTGACTATAACCCCAGTGTTCCAGTGTTACACCTCCCAGTGACTCTAACCACTGTGTCCCAGAGTTAGACCACCCAGTGACTCTAATCCCTGTGTCCCAGAGTTACACCAACCAGTGACTCTTACCCCTGTGTCCCAGTGTAACACGAACCAGTGACTCTAACCCTTTTGTCCCAGAGTTACACCACCCAGTGACTCTAACCCCTGTGTCCCAGTGTTACACCACCCAGTTACTCTAACCCCTGTGTCCCAGTGTTACACCACTCAGTAACTTTTACCCCTGTGTCCCAGTGTAACACCATCCAGTGACTCCAACCCTTGTGACCCAGTGTAACACCAACCAGTTACTCTAACCCCTGTGTCCCAGAGTTACACCACCCAGTGACTCTAACCCCTGTGTCCCAGTGTTACACCACCCAGTGACTGTAACCCCTGTGTCCTAGAGTCACACCACCCAGTGACTCCAACCCCCGTGTCCCAGTGTAACACCAACCAGTGACTCTAACCCCTGTGTCCCAGAGTTACACCACCCAGTGACTCTAACTCCTGTGTCCCAGAGTTACACCACCCAGTGACTCTAACTCCTGTGTCCCAGAGTTACACCACCCAGTGACTCTAACCCCTGTGTCCCTGTGTTACACCACCCATGGACTCTAACCCATGTGTCCTAGAGTTACACCACCCTGTGACTCTAACCCCTGTGTTCCAGAGTTACACTATCCAGTGACTCTAGCCCCTGTTTCCCAGTGTTACACCACCCAGTGACTCTATCCCCTGTGTACCAGTGTTACACCACCCAGTGACTCTAACCCCTGTGTCCCAGAGTTACACTATCCAGTGACTCTAACCCCTGTTTCCCAGTGTTACACCACCCAGTGACTCTAACCCCTGTGTACCAGTGTTACACCACCCAGTGACTCTAACCCCTGTGTCCCAGAGTTACACTATCCAGTGACTCCAACCCCTGTTTCCCAGTGTTACACCACCCAGTGACTCTAACTCCTGTGTACCAGTGTTACACCACCCAGTGACTCTAACCCCTGTGTCCCAGTGTTACACCACCCAGTGACTCTAACTCCTGTGTCCCAGAGTTACACCACCCAGTGACTCTAACCCCTGTTTCCCAGTGTTGCACCACCCAGTGACTCTAACCCCTGTGTACCAGAGTTACACCACCCAGTGACTCTAACTCCTGTGTCCCAGGGTTACACCACCCAGTGACTCTAACCCCTGAGTCCCAGAGTTACACCACCCAGTGACTATAACCCTTGTGACCCAGAGTTACACCAACCTTTGACTCTAACCCCTGTGTACCAGAGTTACACCACCCAGTGACTCCAACCCCTGTGTCCCAGAATAACAACACCCAGTGACTCTAACCGCTGTGTCCCAGTGTTACAGCAACCAGTGACTCTACCCACTGTGTCCCAGTGTTACACCACTCAGTGAATCCAACTCCTGTGTCCCAGAATAACAACACCCAGTGACTCTAACCGCTGTGTCCCAGTGTTACAGCAACCAGTGACTCTAACCGCTGTGTCCCAGTGTTACAGCAACCAGTGACCCTACCCACTGTGTCCCAGAGTTACACCACCCAGTGAATCCAACTCCTGTGTCTCAGAGTTACACCACCCAGTGACTCTAAACCCTGTGTCCCAGAGTTACACCACCCAGTGACTCAAACCCCTGTGTCCCAGAGTTACACCACCCAGTGACTCGAACCCCTGTGTCCCAGTTTTACACCACCCAGTGACTCTAAACCCTGTGTCCCAGTGTTACACCACTCAGTGACTCTAACCCCTGTGTCCCAGTGTTACACCATCCAGTGACTCTTTCCCCTGTGTCCCAGAGTTACACCACGCAGTTACTTTAATCCCCGTGTCCCAGTGTTACACCACCCAGTGACTCTAACCCCTGTGTACAAGAGTTACACCACCCAGTGACTGTAACCCCTGTATCCCAGTGTTACACCTCCCAGTGACTCTAACGCCCCGTGTCCCAGAGTTACACCACCCAGTGACTCTATCCCCTGTGTCCCAGAGTTACACCAACCAGTGACTCTTACCCCTGTGTCCCAGTGTAACACCAACCAGTGACTCTAACCCTTTTGTCCCAGAGTTACACCACCCAGTGACTCTAACCCCTGTGTCCCAGTTTTACACCACCCAGTTACTCTAACCCCTGTGTCCTAGTGTTACACCACTCAGTAACTTTTACCCCTGTGTCCCATTGTACCACCATCCAGTGACTCCAACCCTTGTGTCCCAGTGTAACACCAACCAGTTACTCTAACCCCTGTTTCCCAGAGTTACCCCTGTGTCCTAGTGTTACACCACCCAGTGACTCTAATCCCTGTGTCCTAGAGTCACACCACCCAGTGACTCAAACCCCTGTGTCCCAGAGTTAGACCACCCAGTGACTCTAACCCCTATGTCCCAGAGTTACACCACCCAGTGACTCCAATCCCTGTGTCCCTGAGTTACACCACCCAGTGACTCTAAACCCTGTGTCCCAGTGTTTCACCACCCAGTGACTCTCAACCCTGTGTCCCAGAGTTACACCACCCAGTGACTCTTACCCCTGTGTCCCAGTGTTACACCACCCAGTTACTCGAACCCCTGTGTCCCAGTGTTACACCACTCAGTAACTTTTACCCCTGTGTCCCAGTGTAACACCATCCAGTGACTCCAACCCTTGTGACCCAGTGTAACACCAACCAGTTACTCTAACCCCTGTGTCCCAGTGTTACACCACCCAGTGACTCTAACCCCTGTGTCCTAGAGTCACACCACCCAGTGACTCCAACCCCCGTGTCCCAGTGTAACACCAACCAGTGACTCTAACCCCTGTGTCCCAGAGTTACACCACCCAGTGACTCTAACTTCTGTGTCCCAGAGTTACACCACCCAGTGACTCTAACCCCTGTGTCCCTATGTTACACCACCCATGGACTCTAACCCCTGTGTCCCAGAGTTACACCACCCTGTGACTCTAAGCCCTGTGTTCCAGAGTTACACTATCCAGTGACTCTAACCCCTGTTTCCCAGTGTTACACCACCCAGTGACTCTATCCCCTGTGTACCAGTGTTACACCACCCAGTGACTCTAACCCCTGTGTCCCAGAGTTACACTATCCAGTGACTCTAACCCCTGTTTCCCAGTGTTACACCACCCAGTGACTCTAACCCCTGTGTACCAGTGTTACACCACCCAGTGACTCTAACCCCTGTGTCCCAGAGTTACACTATCCAGTGACTCCAACCCCTGTTTCCCAGTGTTACACCACCCAGTGACTCTAACTCCTGTGTACCAGTGTTACACCACCCAGTGACTCTAACCCCTGTGTCCCAGTGTTACACCACCCAGTGACTCTAACTCCTGTGTCCCAGAGTTACACCACCCAGTGACTCTAACCCCTGTTTCACAGTGTTGCACCACCCAGTGACTCTAACCCCTGTGTACCAGAGTTACACCACCCAGTGACTCTAACTCCTGTGTCCCAGGGTTACACCACCCAGTGACTCTAACCCCTGAGTCCCAGAATTACACCACCCAGTGACTCTAACCCTTGTGACCCAGAGTTACACCAACCTTTGACTCTAACCCCTGTGTACCAGAGTTACACCACCCAGTGACTCCAACCCCTGTGTCCCAGAATAACAACACCCAGTGACTCTAACCGCTGTGTCCCAGTGTTACAGCAACCAGTGACTCTACCCACTGTGTCCCAGTGTTACACCACTCAGTGACTCTAACCCCTGTGTCCCAGAGTTACACCACCCAGTGAATCCAACTCCTGTGTCTCAGAGTTACACCACCCAGTGACTCTAAACCCTGTGTCCCAGAGTTACACCACCCAGTGACTCTAACCCCTGTGTCCCAGAGTTACACCACCCAGTGACTCGAACCCCTGTGTCCCAGTTTTACACCACCCAGTGACTCTAACCCCTGTGTCCCAGTGTTACACAACTCAGTGACTCTAACCCCTGTGTCCCAGTGTTACACCATCCAGTGACTCTTTCCTCTGTGTCCCAGAGTTACACCACCCAGTTACTTTAACCCCCGTGTCCCAGTGTTACACCACCCAGTGACTCTAACCCCTGTGTACAAGAGTTACACCACCCAGTGACTGTAACCCCTGTTTCCCAGTGTTACACCTCCCAGTGACTCTAACCCCCCGTGTCCCAGAGTTACACCACCCAGTGACTCTATCCCCTGTGTCCCAGAGTTACACCAACCAGTGACTCTTACCCCTGTGTCCCAGTGTAACACCAACCAGTGACTCTAACACTTTTGTCCCAGAGTTACACCACCCAGTGACTCTAACCCCTGTCTCCCAGTGTTACACCACCCAGTTACTCTAACCCCTGTGTCCCAGTGTTACACCATTCAGTAACTTTTACCCCTGTGTCCCATTGTAACACCATCCAGTGACTCCAACCCTTGTGTCCCAGTGTAACACCAACCAGTTACTCTAACCCCTGTTTCCCAGAGTTACCCCTGTGTCCTAGTGTTACACCACCCAGTGACTCTAATCCCTGTGTCCTAGAGTCACACCACCCAGTGACTCTAACCCCTGTGTCCCAGAGTTAGACCACCCAGTGACTCTAACCCCTATGTCCCAGAGTTACACCACCCAGTGACTCCAATCCCTGTGTCCCAGAGTTACACCACCCAGTGACTCTAAACCCTGTGTCCCAGTGTTACACCACCCAGTGACTCTAACCCCCTTGTACCAGAGTTACACCACCCAGTGACTCTTACCCCTGTGTCCCAGTGTTACACCACCCAGTGACTCTCACTCCTGTGTCCCAGTGTTTTACCAACCAGTGACTCTAGCCCCTGTGTCCCAGTGTTACACCATCCAGTGACTCTTACCCCTGTGTCCCAGAGTGACACCACCCAGTGACTATAACCCCTATGTCCCAGGGTTGCACCAACCAGTGACACCAAGCCCTGTGTCCCAGTGTTTCACCTCCCAGTGACTCTAACCCCTGTGTCCCAGAGTTATACCACCCATTGACTTGAACCCCAGTGTCTCAGAGTTACACCACCCAGTGACTCTAACCCCTGTGTCCCAGTGTTACACCACCCAGTGACTCTAACCCCTATGTCCCATAGTTACACCACCCAGTGACTTTTACCCCTGTGTCCCATTGTTGCACCACCCAGTGACTCTCACTCCTGTGACCCAGTGTTATACCCACCAGTGACTCTAACCCCTTTGGGTCCCAGTATTACACCATCCAGTGACTCTAACCCCTGTGTCCCAGAGTCACACCACCCAGTGACTATAACCCCAGTTTTCCAGTGTTACAACTCCCAGTGACTCAAACCCCTGTGTCCCAGAGTTATACCACCCATTGACTTGAACCCCAGTGTCTCAGAGTTACACCACCCAGTGACTCTAATCCCTGTGTCCCAGAGTTACACCACCCAGTGACTCTAACCCCTGTGTCCCAGAGTTACACCACCCAGTGACTCTAACCCCTGCGTCCAAGAGTTACACCACCCAGTGACTCTTACCCCTGTGTCCCAGTGTTACACCACCCAGTGACTCTCACTCCTGTGTCCCAGTGTTATACCAACCAGTGACTCTAACCCCTGTGTCCCAGAGTTACACCACCCAGTTACTATAACCCCTATGTCCCAGAGTTACACCTCCCAGTGACTCTAACCACTATGTCCGAGAGTTATACCACCCATTGACTTTAACCCCTGTGTCCCAGAGTTACACCACCCAGTGACTCTAACCCCTGTGTCCCAGTGTTACACCACCCAGTGACTCTAACCCCTGTGTCCCAGAGTTACACCACCCAGTGACTATAACCCGAGTGTCCCAGTGTTACACCACCCAGTGACTCCCACCCCTGTGTCCAAGTGTAACACCACCCAGTGACTCTCACCCCTGTGTCCCAGTGTTACACCACCCAGTGACTCTAACCCCTGTGTCCCAGAGTTACACCACCCAGTGACTATAACCCGAGTGTCCCAGTGTTACACCTCCCAGTGACTCTACCCCTGTGTCCCAGAGTTATACCACCCAGTGACTTTAACCCCTGTGTCCCAGAGTTACACCACCCAGTGACTCCCACCCCTGTGTCCAAGTGTAACACCACCCAGTGACTCTCACCCCTGTGTCCCAGAGTTACACCACCCAGTGACTCCCACCCCTGTGTTTCAGTGTAACACCACCCAGTGACTCTAACCCCTGTGTCCCAGAGTTACACCACCCAGTGACTCCCACCCCTGTGTTTCAGTGTAACACAAACCAGTGACTCAAACCCCTGTGTCCCAGTGTAACACCAACAGGTGACTCAAACCCCTGTGTCCCAGAGTTACACCACCCAGTGACTATAACCCCTGTTTCCCAGAGTTACACCACCCAGTGACTCTAAACTCTGTTTACCAGAGTTACACCACCCAGTGACTCTAACCCCTGTGTCCCAGAGTTACACCATCCAGTGACTCCCACCCCTGTGTTTCAGTGTAACACCAACAGGTGACTCAAACCCCTGTGTCCCAGAGTTACACCACCCAGTGACTCTAACCCCTGTGTCCCAGAGTTACACCACCCAGTGACTCCCACCCCTGTGTTTCAGTGTAACACCAACAGGTGACTCAAACCCCTGTGTCCCAGAGTTACACCACCCAGTGACTCCCACCCCTGTGTTTCAGTGTAACACCAACAGGTGACTCAAACCCCTGTGTCCCAGAGTTACACCACCCAGTGACTCTAACCCCTGTGTCCCAGAGTTACACCACCCATTGACTCCCACCCCTGTGTTTCAGTGTAACACCAACAGGTGACTCAAACCCCTGTGTCCCAGAGTTACACCACCCAGTGACTCTCAACCCTGCTTACCAGAGTTACACCACCCAGTGACTCTAACCCCTGTGTCCCTGTGTTACACCAACCAGTGACTCTACCCACTGTGTCCCAGTGTTACACCACCCAGTGACTCCAACCCCTGTGTCCCAGAGTTACACCACCCAGTAACTCTAACCCCTGTGTCCCAGAGTTACACCACCCAATGACTCTAACCCCGGTTTACCAGAGTTACACCACCCAGTGATTCTAACCCCAGTGTCCCAGGGTTACACAACTCAGTGACTCTAACCCCTGTGTCCCAGAGTTAGACCACCCAGTGACTCTTACCCCTGTGTCCCAGAGTTACACCACCCAGTGACTCCAATCCCTGTGTCCCAGAGTTACATCACCCAGTGACTCTAACCCTTGTGTCCCAGTGTTACACCACCCAGTGACTCTAACCCCTGTGTCCCAGTGTTATACCAACCAGTGACTCTAACCCCTGTGTCCCAGTGTTACACCATCCAGTGACTTTAACCCCTGTGTCCCAGAGTTACACCACCCAGTGACTATAACCCCTATGTCCCAGGGTTACACCAACCAGTGACACCAACCCCTGTGTCCCAGTGTTACACCTCCCAGTGACTCGAACCCCTGTGTCCCAGAGTTATACCACCCATTGACTTGAACCCCAGTGTCTCAGAGTTACACCACCCAGTGAATCTAACCCCTGTGTCCCAGTTTTTCACCACCCAGTGACTCTAACCCCTGTGTCCTATAGTTACACCACCCAGTGACTTTTACCCCTGTGTCCCAGTGTTACACCACCCAGTGACTCTCACTCCTGTGTCCCAGTGTTATACCAACCAGTGAACCTAACCCCTTTGGGTCCCAGTGTTACACCATCCAGTGACTGTAACCCCTGTGTCCCAGAGTCACACCACCCAGTTACTATAACCCCAGTGTCCCAGTGTTACACCTCCCAGTGACTTTAACCCCTGTGTCCCAGAGTTATACCACCCAGTGACTTTAACCCCTGTGTCCCAGAGTTACACCACCCAGTGACTCAAACCCCAGTGTCCCAGTGTAACAACACCCAGTGACTCTAACCCCTGTGTCCCAGAGTTACACCACCCAGTGACTCAAACCCCTGTGTCCCAGTGTTACACCAACAGGTGACTCAAACCCCTGTGTCCCAGAGTTACACCACCCTGAGACTTTAACCCCTGTGTCCCAGTGTTACACCACCCAGTGACTCTAATCCCTGTGTCCCAGAGTTACACCACCAAGTGACTCTTACCCCTGTGTCCCAGTGTTACAGCACCCAGTGACTCTAATCCCTGTGTCCAAGTGTAACACCATCCACGGACTCTAACCTCTGTGTCCCTGAGTAACACCACCCAGTGACTCTAACCCCTGTGTACCAGACTTACACCAACCAGTGACTCCACCCCCTGTGTCCCAGTGTTACACCACCCAGTGACTCTAACCCCTGTAACCCAGAGTTACACCACCCAGTGACTATAACCCCTGTGTCCCAGTGTTACACCACCCAGTGACTCTAACCCCTGTGTCCCAGTGTTACACCACCCAGTGACTCTAACCCCTGTGTCCCAGTGTAACACCATCCAGTGACTCTTACCCCTGTGTCCCAGAGTTACACCACCCAGTAACTTTAACCCCGGAGTCCCAGTGTTACACCACCCAGTGACTCTAACCCCTGTGTACCAGAGTTACACCACCCAGTGACTCTAACCCCTGTGTCCCAGTGTTTCACGAACCAGTGACTCTAACCGCTGTGTCCCATTGTTTCACCACCCAGTGACTCTTAACGCTGTGTCCCAGAGTTACACCAACCAGTGACTGCAACCCCTGTGTCCCAGTCTTACACCACACAGTGACTCTAAACCCTGTATTACAGAGTTACACTGCCCAGTGACTCTAACTCCTGTGTCCAAGAGTTACAACACCCACTGACTCCAACCCCTGTGTCCCAGTCTTACACCACCCAGTGACTCCACCCCCTGTGTCCCAGAGTTTCAACACCCAGTGACTCTAACCCCTGTGTCCGAGAGTTACACCACCCAGTGACTCTAACCCCTGTGTCCCAGTGTTACACCACCCAGTGACTCTAACCCCTGTGTCCCAGTGTTACACCTCCCAGTGACTCTAACCCCCCGTGTCCCAGAGTTATACAACCCAGTGACTCTATCCTCTGTGTCCCAGAGTTAAACCAACCAGTCACTCTTACCCCTCTGTCCCAGTGTAACACCAACCAGTGACTCTAACCCTTTTGTCCCAGAGTTACACCACCCAGTGACTCTAACCCCTGTGTCCCAGTGTTACACCACCCAGTCACTCTAACCCCTGTGTCCCAGTGTTACACCACTCAGTAACTTTTACCCCTGTCTACCAGTGTAACACCATCCAGTGACTCCAACCCTTGTGTCCCAGTGTTACACCACCCAGTGACTCTAACCCCTGTGTACCAGAGTTACACCACCCAGTGACTCTAACCCCTGTGTCCCAGTGTTTCACGAACCAGTGACTCTAACCGCTGTGTCCCATTGTTTCACCACCCAGTGACTCTTAACGCTGTGTCCCAGAGTTACACCATCCAGTGACTGCAACCCCTGTGTCCCAGTCTTACACCACACAGTGACTCTAAACCCTGTATAACAGAGTTACACTGCCCAGTGACTCTAACTCCTGTGTCCAAGAGTTACAACACCCACTGACTCCAACCCCTGTGTCCCAGTCTTACACCACCCAGTGACTCCACCCCCTGTGTCCCAGAGTTTCAACACCCAGTGACTCTAACCCCTGTGTCCGAGAGTTACACCACCCAGTGACTCTAACCCCTGTGTCCCAGTGTTACACCACCCAGTGACTCTAACCCCTGTGTCCCAGTGTTACACCTCCCAGTGACTCTAACCCCCCGTGTCCCAGAGTTATACAACCCAGTGACTCTATCCTCTGTGTCCCAGAGTTAAACCAACCAGTCACTCTTACCCCTCTGTCCCAGTGTAACACCAACCAGTGACTCTAACCCTTTTGTCCCAGAGTTACACCACCCAGTGACTCTAACCCCTGTGTCCCAGTGTTGCACCACCCAGTCACTCTAACCCCTGTGTCCCAGTGTTACACCACTCAGTACCTTTTACCCCTGTCTACCAGTGTAACACCATCCAGTGACTCCAACCCTTGTGTCCCAGTGTAACTCCAACCAGTTACTCTAACCCCTGTGTCCCAGAGTTACACCACCCAGTGACTCTAACCCCTGTGTCCCTGTGTTACACCACCCAGTGACTCTAACCCCTGTGTCCTAGAGTCACTCCACCCAGTGACTCCAACCCCCGTGTCCCAGTGTAACACCAACCAGTGACTCTAACCCCTGTGTCCCAGAGTTACACCACCCAGTGACTCTAACTCCTGTGTCCCAGAGTTACACCACCCAGTGACTCTAACCCCTGTGTCCCTGTGTTACACCACCCATGGACTCTAACCCCTGTGTCCCAGAGTTACACCACCCTGTGATTCTAACCCCTGTGTTCCAGAGTTACACTATCCAGTGACTCTAACCCCTGTTTCCCAGTGTTACACCACCCAGTGACTCTGACCCCTGTGTCCCAGAGTTTCACCACCCAGTGACTCCAACCCCCGTGTCCCAGTGTAACACCAACCAGTGACTCTAGCCCTTGTGTCCCAGAGTTACACCACCCAGTGACTCTAACCCCAGTGAGCCAGAGTTACACCACCCAGTGACTGTAACCCCTGTGTCCCAGTGTTACTCCACCCAGTGAATATAACCCCTATGTCCCAGTGTTACACCACCAAGTGACTCTATCCCCTGTGTCCCAGTGTAACACCATCCAGTGACTCTTACCCCTGTGTCCCAGAGTTACACCAACCAGTTACTTTAACCCCGGTGTCACAATGTTACAACACCTAGTGACTCTAACCCGTGAGTACCAGATTTACACCACCCAGCGACTCTAACCCCTGTGTCCCAGTGTTACACCAACCAATGACTCTACCCACTGTGTCCCAGTGTTACACCACCCAGTGACTCTTACCGCTGTGTACCAGAGTTAGACCATCCAGTGACTCGAACCCCTGTGTCCCAGAGTTACACCACCCAGTGACTCCAACCCCGGTGTCCCAGTGTTACACCACCCAGTGACTCTTACCCCTGTGTACCAGATTTACACCACCCAGTGACTCTAACCCCTGTGTCCCAGTGTTACACCAACCAGTGACTCTACCCACTGTGTCCCAGTGTGACACCACCCAGTGACTCTTATCGCTGTGCCCCAGAGTTAGACCATCCAGTGACTCTAACCGCTGTGTCCCAAAGTTTCACCACCCAGTGACTCTTACCCCTGTGTCCCAGTGTTACACCACCCAGTCACTCTAACCCTTTTGTCCCAGTGTAACACCAACCAGTGACTCTAACCCTTTTGTCCCAGAGTTACACCACCCAGTGACTCTAACCCCTGTGTCCCAGTGTTACACCACCCAGTCACTCTAACCCCTGTGTCCCAGTGTTACACCACTCAGTAACTTTTACCCCTGTCTACCAGTGTAACACCATCCAGTGACTCCAACCCTTGTGTCCCAGTGTTACACCACCCAGTGACTCTAACCCCTGTGTACCAGAGTTACACCACCCAGTGACTCTAACCCCTGTGTCCCAGTGTTTCACGAACCAGTGACTCTAACCGCTGTGTCCCATTGTTTCACCACCCAGTGACTCTTAACGCTGTGTCCCAGAGTTACACCATCCAGTGACTGCAACCCCTGTGTCCCAGTCTTACACCACACAGTGACTCTAAACCCTGTATAACAGAGTTACACTGCCCAGTGACTCTAACTCCTGTGTCCAAGAGTTACAACACCCACTGACTCCAACCCCTGTGTCCCAGTCTTACACCACCCAGTGACTCCACCCCCTGTGTCCCAGAGTTTCAACACCCAGTGACTCTAACCCCTGTGTCCGAGAGTTACACCACCCAGTGACTCTAACCCCTGTGTCCCAGTGTTACACCACCCAGTGACTCTAACCCCTGTGTCCCAGTGTTACACCTCCCAGTGACTCTAACCCCCCGTGTCCCAGAGTTATACAACCCAGTGACTCTATCCTCTGTGTCCCAGAGTTAAACCAACCAGTCACTCTTACCCCTCTGTCCCAGTGTAACACCAACCAGTGACTCTAACCCTTTTGTCCCAGAGTTACACCACCCAGTGACTCTAACCCCTGTGTCCCAGTGTTGCACCACCCAGTCACTCTAACCCCTGTGTCCCAGTGTTACACCACTCAGTACCTTTTACCCCTGTCTACCAGTGTAACACCATCCAGTGACTCCAACCCTTGTGTCCCAGTGTAACTCCAACCAGTTACTCTAACCCCTGTGTCCCAGAGTTACACCACCCAGTGACTCTAACCCCTGTGTCCCTGTGTTACACCACCCAGTGACTCTAACCCCTGTGTCCTAGAGTCACTCCACCCAGTGACTCCAACCCCCGTGTCCCAGTGTAACACCAACCAGTGACTCTAACCCCTGTGTCCCAGAGTTACACCACCCAGTGACTCTAACTCCTGTGTCCCAGAGTTACACCACCCAGTGACTCTAACCCCTGTGTCCCTGTGTTACACCACCCATGGACTCTAACCCCTGTGTCCCAGAGTTACACCACCCTGTGATTCTAACCCCTGTGTTCCAGAGTTACACTATCCAGTGACTCTAACCCCTGTTTCCCAGTGTTACACCACCCAGTGACTCTGACCCCTGTGTCCCAGAGTTTCACCACCCAGTGACTCCAACCCCCGTGTCCCAGTGTAACACCAACCAGTGACTCTAGCCCTTGTGTCCCAGAGTTACACCACCCAGTGACTCTAACCCCAGTGAGCCAGAGTTACACCACCCAGTGACTGTAACCCCTGTGTCCCAGTGTTACTCCACCCAGTGAATATAACCCCTATGTCCCAGTGTTACACCACCAAGTGACTCTATCCCCTGTGTCCCAGTGTAACACCATCCAGTGACTCTTACCCCTGTGTCCCAGAGTTACACCAACCAGTTACTTTAACCCCGGTGTCACAATGTTACAACACCTAGTGACTCTAACCCGTGAGTACCAGATTTACACCACCCAGCGACTCTAACCCCTGTGTCCCAGTGTTACACCAACCAATGACTCTACCCACTGTGTCCCAGTGTTACACCACCCAGTGACTCTTACCGCTGTGTACCAGAGTTAGACCATCCAGTGACTCGAACCCCTGTGTCCCAGAGTTACACCACCCAGTGACTCCAACCCCGGTGTCCCAGTGTTACACCACCCAGTGACTCTTACCCCTGTGTACCAGATTTACACCACCCAGTGACTCTAACCCCTGTGTCCCAGTGTTACACCAACCAGTGACTCTACCCACTGTGTCCCAGTGTGACACCACCCAGTGACTCTTATCGCTGTGCCCCAGAGTTAGACCATCCAGTGACTCTAACCGCTGTGTCCCAAAGTTTCACCACCCAGTGACTCTTACCCCTGTGTCACAGAGTTACACCACCCAGTTACTTTAACCCCGGTGTCCCAGTGTTACACCACCAAGTGACTCTAACCCCTGTGTACCAGAGTTACACCACCCAGTGACTCTAACCCCTGTGTCCCAGTGTTACACCCCCCAGTGACTCTATCCCCTGTGTACCAGTGTTACACCACCCAATGACTATAACCCCTGTGTCCCAGTGTTACACCACCAAGTGACTCTAACCCCTGTGTCCCAGTGTAACACCATCCAGTGACTCTTACCCCTGTGTCCCAGAGTTACACCAACCAGTTACTTTAACCCCGGTGTCACAATGTTACACCACCAAGTGACTCTAACCCCTGTGTCCCAGTGTAACACCATCCAGTGACTCTTACCCCTGTGTCCCAGAGTTAAACCAACCAGTTACTTTAACCCCGGTGTCACAATGTTACAAAACCCAGTGACACTAACCCCTGTGTACCAGATTTACACCACCCAGTGACTCTAACCCCTGTGTCCCAGTGTTACACGAACCAGTGACTCTAACCGCTGTGTCCCATTGTTTCACCACCCAGTGACTCTAACCGCTGTGTCCCAGAGTTACACCATCCAGTGACTGCAACCCCTGTGTCCCAGTCTTACACCACACAGTGACTCTAAACCCTGTATAACAGAGTTACATTGCCCAGTGACTCTAACTCCTGTGTCCAAGATTTACACCACCCACTGACTCCAACCCCTGTGTCCCAGTCTTACACCACCCAGTGACTCCACCCCCTGTGTCCCAGAGTTTCACCACCCAGTGACTCTTACCCCTGTGTCCCAGTGTAACACCAACCAGTGACTCTTACCCTTTTGTCCCAGAGTTACACCACCCAGTGACTCTAACCCCTGTGTCCTAGTGTTACACCACTCAGTAACTTTTACCCCTGTGTCCCATTGTACCACCATCCTGTGACTCCAACCCTTGTGTCCCAGTGTAACACCAACCAGTTACTCTAACCCCTGTTTCCCAGAGTTACACCACCCAGTGACTCTAACCTCTGTGTCCCAGAGTTACACCACCCAGTGACTCCAATCCCTGTGTCCCAGAGTTAGACCACCCAGTGACTCTAACCCCTGTGTCCCAGAGTTACACCACCCAGTGACTCCAATCCCTGTGTCCCAGAGTTATACCACCCAGTGACTTTAACCCCTGTGTCCCAGAGTTACACCACCCAGTGACTCAAACCCCAGTGTCCCAGTGTAACAACACCCAGTGACTCTAACCCCTGTGTCCCAGAGTTACACCACCCAGTGACTCAAACCCCTGTGTCCCAGTGTTACACCAACAGGTGACTCAAACCCCTGTGTCCCAGAGTTACACCACCCAGTGACTCTAACCCCTGTGTCCCAGTGTAACACCATCCAGTGACTCTTACCCCTGTGTCCCAGAGTTACACCACCCAGTTACTTTAACCCCGGAGTCCCAGTGTTACACCACCCAGTGACTCTAACCCCTGTGTACCAGAGTTACACCACCCAGTGACTCTAACCCCTGTGTCCCAGTGTTTCACGAACCAGTGACTCTAACCGCTGTGTCCCATTGTTTCACCACCCAGTGACTCTTAACGCTGTGTCCCAGAGTTACACCAACCAGTGACTGCAACCCCTGTGTCCCAGTCTTACACCACACAGTGACTCTAAACCCTGTATAACAGAGTTACACTGCCCAGTGACTCTAACTCCTGTGTCCAAGAGTTACAACACCCACTGACTCCAACCCCTGTGTCCCAGTCTTACACCACCCAGTGACTCCACCCCCTGTGTCCCAGAGTTTCAACACCCAGTGACTCTAACCCCTGTGTCCGAGAGTTACACCACCCAGTGACTCTAACCCCTGTGTCCCAGTGTTACACCACCCAGTGACTCTAACCCCTGTGTCCCAGTGTTACACCTCCCAGTGACTCTAACCCCCCGTGTCCCAGAGTTATACAACCCAGTGACTCTATCCTCTGTGTCCCAGAGTTAAACCAACCAGTCACTCTTACCCCTCTGTCCCAGTGTAACACCAACCAGTGACTCTAACCCTTTTGTCCCAGAGTTACACCACCCAGTGACTCTAACCCCTGTGTCCCAGTGTTACACCACCCAGTCACTCTAACCCCTGTGTCCCAGTGTTACACCACTCAGTAACTTTTACCCCTGTCTACCAGTGTAACACCATCCAGTGACTCCAACCCTTGTGTCCCAGTGTTACACCACCCAGTGACTCTAACCCCTGTGTACCAGAGTTACACCACCCAGTGACTCTAACCCCTGTGTCCCAGTGTTTCACGAACCAGTGACTCTAACCGCTGTGTCCCATTGTTTCACCACCCAGTGACTCTTAACGCTGTGTCCCAGAGTTACACCATCCAGTGACTGCAACCCCTGTGTCCCAGTCTTACACCACACAGTGACTCTAAACCCTGTATAACAGAGTTACACTGCCCAGTGACTCTAACTCCTGTGTCCAAGAGTTACAACACCCACTGACTCCAACCCCTGTGTCCCAGTCTTACACCACCCAGTGACTCCACCCCCTGTGTCCCAGAGTTTCAACACCCAGTGACTCTAACCCCTGTGTCCGAGAGTTACACCACCCAGTGACTCTAACCCCTGTGTCCCAGTGTTACACCACCCAGTGACTCTAACCCCTGTGTCCCAGTGTTACACCTCCCAGTGACTCTAACCCCCCGTGTCCCAGAGTTATACAACCCAGTGACTCTATCCTCTGTGTCCCAGAGTTAAACCAACCAGTCACTCTTACCCCTCTGTCCCAGTGTAACACCAACCAGTGACTCTAACCCTTTTGTCCCAGAGTTACACCACCCAGTGACTCTAACCCCTGTGTCCCAGTGTTGCACCACCCAGTCACTCTAACCCCTGTGTCCCAGTGTTACACCACTCAGTACCTTTTACCCCTGTCTACCAGTGTAACACCATCCAGTGACTCCAACCCTTGTGTCCCAGTGTAACACCAACCAGTTACTCTAACCCCTGTGTCCCAGAGTTACACCACCCAGTGACTCTAACCCCTGTGTCCCTGTGTTACACCACCCAGTGACTCTAACCCCTGTGTCCTAGAGTCACTCCACCCAGTGACTCCAACCCCCGTGTCCCAGTGTAACACCAACCAGTGACTCTAACCCCTGTGTCCCAGAGTTACACCACCCAGTGACTCTAACTCCTGTGTCCCAGAGTTACACCACCCAGTGACTCTAACCCCTGTGTCCCTGTGTTACACCACCCATGGACTCTAACCCCTGTGTCCCAGAGTTACACCACCCTGTGATTCTAACCCCTGTGTTCCAGAGTTACACTATCCAGTGACTCTAACCCCTGTTTCCCAGTGTTACACCACCCAGTGACTCTGACTCCTGTGTCCCAGAGTTTCACCACCCAGTGACTCCAACCCCCGTGTCCCAGTGTAACACCAACCAGTGACTCTAACCCTTGTGTCCCAGAGTTACACCACCCAGTGACTCTAACCCCAGTGAGCCAGAGTTACACCACCCAGTGACTGTAACCCCTGTGTCCCAGTGTTACTCCACCCAGTGAATATAACCCCTATGTCCCAGTGTTACACCACCAAGTGACTCTATCCCCTGTGTCCCAGTGTAACACCATCCAGTGACTCTTACCCCTGTGTCCCAGAGTTACACCAACCAGTTACTTTAACCCCGGTGTCACAATGTTACAACACCTAGTGACTCTAACCCGTGAGTACCAGATTTACACCACCCAGCGACTCTAACCCCTGTGTCCCAGTGTTACACCAACCAATGACTCTACCCACTGTGTCCCAGTGTTACACCACCCAGTGACTCTTACCGCTGTGTACCAGAGTTAGACCATCCAGTGACTCGAACCCCTGTGTCCCAGAGTTACACCACCCAGTGACTCCAACCCCGGTGTCCCAGTGTTACACCACCCAGTGACTCTTACCCCTGTGTACCAGATTTACACCACCCAGTGACTCTAACCCCTGTGTCCCAGTGTTACACCAACCAGTGACTCTACCCACTGTGTCCCAGTGTGACACCACCCAGTGACTCTTATCGCTGTGCCCCAGAGTTAGACCATCCAGTGACTCTAACCGCTGTGTCCCAAAGTTTCACCACCCAGTGACTCTTACCCCTGTGTCACAGAGTTACACCACCCAGGTACTTTAACCCCTGTGTCCCAGTGTTACACCACCAAGTGACTCTAACCCCTGTGTACCAGAGTTACACCTCCCAGTGACTCTAACCCCTGTGTCCAAGATTTACACCACCCAATGACTCCAACCCTTGTGTCCCAGTGTTACACCACCCAATGACGATAACTCCTGTGTCCCAGTGTTACACCACCAAGTGACTCTAACCCCTGTGTCCCAGTGTAACACCATCCAGTGACTCTTACCCCTGTGTCCCAGAGTTACACCAACCAGTTACTTTAACCCCGGTGTCACAATGTTACACCACCAAGTGACTCTAACCCCTGTGTCCCAGTGTAACACCATCCAGTGACTCTTACCCCTGTGTCCCAGAGTTAAACCAACCAGTTACTTTAACCCCGGTGTCACAATGTTACAACACCCAGTGACACTAACCCCTGTGTACCAGATTTACACCACCCAGTGACTCTAACCCCTGTGTCCCAGTGTTACACGAACCAGTGACTCTAACCGCTGTGTCCCATTGTTTCACCACCCAGTGACTCTAACCGCTGTGTCCCAGAGTTACACCATCCAGTGACTGCAACCCCTGTGTCCCAGTCTTACACCACACAGTGACTCTAAACCCTGTATAACAGAGTTACATTGCCCAGTGACTCTAACTCCTGTGTCCAAGATTTACACCACCCACTGACTCCAACCCCTGTGTCCCAGTCTTACACCACCCAGTGACTCCACCCCCTGTGTCCCAGAGTTTCACCACCCAGTGACTCTAACCCCTGTGTCCGAGAGTTACACCACCCAGTGACTCTAACCCCTGTGTCCCAGTGTTACACCACCCAGTGACTCTAACCCCTGTGTCCCAGTGTTACACCATTCAGTGACTCTAACCCCTGTTTCCCAGTGTTACACCTCCCAGTGAATCGAACCCCCCGTGTCCCAGAGTTATACCACCCAGTGACTCTATCCCCTGTGTCCCAGAGTTACACCAACCAGTGACTCTTACCCCTCTGTCCCAGTGTAACACCCACCAGTGACTCTAACCCTTTTTTCCCAGAGTTACACCACCCAGTGACTCTAACCCCTGTGTCCCAGTGTTACACCACCCAGTTACTCTAACCCCTGTGTCCCAGTGTTACACCACTCAGTAACCGTTGCCCCTGTGTCCCAGTGTAACACCATCCAGTGACTCCAACCCTTGTGTCCCAGTGTAACACCAACCAGTTACTCTAACCCCGGTGTCCCAGAGTTACACCACCCAGTAACTCTAACCCCTGTGTCCCAGTGTTACACCACCCAGTGACTCTAACCCCTGTGTCCTAGAGTCACACCACCCAGTGACTCCAACCCCCGTGTCCGAGTGTAACACCAACCATAACTCTAACCCCTGTGTCCCAGAGTTACACCAGCCAGTGACTCTAACTCCTGTGTCCCAGAGTTACACCACCCAGTGAGTCTAACCCCTGTGTCCCTGTGTTACACCACCCATGGACTCTAACCCCTGTGTCCCAGAGTTACACCACCCTGTGACTCTAACCCCTGTCTTCCACAGTTACACTATCCAGTGACTCTAACCCCTGTTTCCCAGTGTTACACCCCCCAGTGACTCTATCCCCTGTGTACCAGTGTTACACCCCCCAGTGACTCTAACCCCTGTTTCCCAGTGTTACATCACTCAGTGACTCTAACCCCTGTGTACCAGTGTTACACCACCCAGTGACTCCACCCCCGGTGTCCCAGTGTTACACCACCCAGTGACTCTAACCCCTGTGTCCCAGAGTTACACTATCCAGTGACTCCAACCCCTGTTTCCCAGTTTTACACCACCCAGTGACTCTAACCCCTGTGTACCAGTGTTACACCACCCAGTGACTCTAACCCCTGTGTCCCAGTGTTACACCACCCAGTGACTCTAACTCCTGTGTCCCAGAGTTACACCACCCAGTGACTCTAACCCCTGTTTCCCAGTGTTGCACCACCCAGTGACTCTAACCCCTCTGTACCAAAGTTACACCACCCAGTGACTCTAACTCCTGTGTCCCAGGGTTACACCACCCAGTGACTCTAACCCCTGAGTTCCAGAGTTACACCACCCAGTGACTCCAACCCCTGTGTCCCAGAATAACAACACCCAGTGACTCTAACCGCTGTGTCCCGGTGTTACAGCAACCAGTGACCCTACCCACTGTGTCCCAGTGTTACACCACTCAGTGACTCTAACCCCTGTGTCCCAGAGTTACACCACCCAGTGAATCCAACTCCTGTGTCTCAGACTTACACCACCCAGTGACTCTAAACCCTGTGTCCCAGAGTTACACCACCCAGTGACTCTAACCCCTGTGTCCAAGAGTTACACCACCCAGTGACTCGAACCCCTGTGTCCCAGAGTTACACAACCCAGTGACTCTAACCCCTGTGTCCCAGTGTTACACCACCCAGTGACTATTACCCCTGTGTCGCCAGTTACACCACCCAGTGACTCTAACCCCTGTGTCCCAGTGTTACACCACCCAGTGACTCTAAACCCTGTGTCCCAGTGTTACACCACCCAGTGACTCCAACCCCTGTGTCCCAGTGTAACACCATCCAGTGACTCTTTCCCCTGTGTCCCAGAGTTACACTACCCAGTTACTACAACCCCGGTGTCCCAGTGTTACACCATCCAGTGACTCTTACCCCTGTGTACCAGAGTTACACCACCCAGTGACTCTTACCCCTGTTTCCCAGTGTTACACCTCCCAGTGACTCTAACCCCTGTGTCCCAGTGTTACACCAACCAGTGACTCTTACCCCTGTGTCCCAGTGTAACACCAACCAGTGACTCTTACCCTTTTGTCCCAGAGTTACACCACCCAGTGACTCTAACCCCTGTGTCCTAGTGTTACACCACTCAGTAACTTTTACCCCTGTGTCCCATTGTACCACCATCCTGTGACTCCAACCCTTGTGTCCCAGTGTAACACCAACCAGTTACTCTAACCCCTGTTTCCCAGAGTTACACCACCCAGTGACTCTAACCTCTGTGTCCCAGAGTTACACCACCCAGTGACTCCAATCCCTGTGTCCCAGAGTTAGACCACCCAGTGACTCTAACCCCTGTGTCCCAGAGTTACACCACCCAGTGACTCCAATCCCTGTGTCCCAGAGTTATACCACCCAGTGACTTTAACCCCTGTGTCCCAGAGTTACACCACCCAGTGACTCAAACCCCAGTGTCCCAGTGTAACAACACCCAGTGACTCTAACCCCTGTGTCCCAGAGTTACACCACCCAGTGACTCAAACCCCTGTGTCCCAGTGTTACACCAACAGGTGACTCAAACCCCTGTGTCCCAGAGTTACACCACCCTGTGACTTTAACCCCTGTGTCCCAGTGTTACACCACCCAGTGACTCTAATCCCTGTGTCCCAGAGTTACACCACCAAGTGACTCTTACCCCTGTGTCCCAGTGTTACAGCACCCAGTGACTCTAATCCCTGTGTCCAAGTGTAACACCATCCATGGACTCTAACCCCTGTGTCCCTGAGTAACACCACCCAGTGACTCTAACCCCTGTGTACCAGACTTACACCAACCAGTGACTCTAACCCCTGTTTCCCAGTGTTACACCTCCCAGTGACTCTAACCCCAGTGTCCCAGAGTTATACCACCCAGTGACTCTAACCCTTCTGTCCCAGAGTTACACCACCCAGTGACTCCAACCCCTGTGTCTCAGTGTAACACCAACCAGTGACTCTAACCCCTTTGTCCCAGATTTACACCACCCAGTGACTCTAACCCCTGTGTCCCAGTGTTACACCACCCAGAGACTCTAACCCCTGTGTCCCAGTGCAACACCACCCAGTGACTTAAACCCCTGTGTCCCAGAGTTACACCACCCAGTGACTCAAACCTCTGTGTCCCAGTGTTACACCACCCAGTGACTCTGACCCCTGTGTCCCAGAGTTTCACCACCCAGTGACTCCAACCCCCGTGTCCCAGTGTAACACCAACCAGTGACTCTAACCCTTGTGTCTCAGTGTTACACCACCCAATGACTATAACCCCTGTGTCCCAGTGTTACACCACCAAGTGACTCTAACCCCTGTGTCCCAGTGTAACACCATCCAGTGACTCTTACCCCTGTGTCCCAGAGTTACACCAACCAGTTACTTTAACCCCGGTGTCACAATGTTACAACACCCAGTGACACTAACCCCTGTGTCCCAGAGTTACACCACCCAGTGACTCAAACCTCTGTGTCCCAGTGTTACACCACCCAGTGACTCTGACCCCTGTGTCCCAGAGTTTCACCACCCAGTGACTCCAACCCCCGTGTCCCAGTGTAACACCAACCAGTGACTCTAACCCTTGTGTCTCAGTGTTACACCACCCAATGACTATAACCCCTGTGTCCCAGTGTTACACCACCAAGTGACTCTAACCCCTGTGTCCCAGTGTAACACCATCCAGTGACTCTTACCCCTGTGTCCCAGAGTTAAACCAACCAGTTACTTTAACCCCGGTGTCACAATGTTACAACACCCAGTGACACTAACCCCTGTGTACCAGAGTTACACCACCCAGTGACTCTAAACCCTGTGTCCCAGAGTTACACCACCCAGTGACTCTAACCCCTGTGTCCAAGAGTTACACCACCCAGTGACTCGAACCCCTGTGTCCCAGAGTTACACAACCCAGTGACTCTAACCCCTGTGTCCCAGTGTTACACCACCCAGTGACTATTACCCCTGTGTCGCCAGTTACACCACCCAGTGACTCTAACCCCTGTGTCCCAGTGTTACACCACCCAGTGACTCTAAACCCTGTGTCCCAGTGTTACACCACCCAGTGACTCCAACCCCTGTGTCCCAGTGTAACACCATCCAGTGACTCTTTCCCCTGTGTCCCAGAGTTACACCACCCAGTTACTACAACCCCGGTGTCCCAGTGTTACACCATCCAGTGACTCTAACCCCTGTGTACCAGAGTTACACCACCCAGTGACTCTTACCCCTGTTTCCCAGTGTTACACCTCCCAGTGACTCTAACCCCTGTGTCCCAGTGTTACACCAACCAGTGACTCTTACCCCTGTGTCCCAGTGTAACACCAACCAGTGACTCTTACCCTTTTGTCCCAGAGTTACACCACCCAGTGACTCTAACCCCTGTGTCCTAGTGTTACACCACTCAGTAACTTTTACCCCTGTGTCCCATTGTACCACCATCCAGTGACTCCAACCCTTGTGTCCCAGTGTAACACCAACCAGTTACTCTAACCCCTGTTTCCCAGAGTTACACCACCCAGTGACTCCAACCCCGGTGTCCCAGTGTTACACCACCCAGTGACTCTTACCCCTGTGTACCAGATTTACACCACCCAGTGACTCTAACCCCTGTGTCCCAGTGTTACACCAACCAGTGACTCTACCCACTGTGTCCCAGTGTGACACCACCCAGTGACTCTTATCGCTGTGCCCCAGAGTTAGACCATCCAGTGACTCTAACCGCTGTGTCCCAAAGTTTCACCACCCAGTGACTCCTACCCCTGTGTCACAGAGTTACACCACCCAGTTACTTTAACCCCGGTGTCCCAGTGTTACACCACCAAGTGACTCTAACCCCTGTGTACCAGAGTTACACCACCCAGTGACTCTAACCCCTGTGTCCCAGTGTTACACCCCCCAGTGACTCTATCCCCTGTGTACCAGTGTTACACCACCCAATGACTATAACCCCTGTGTCCCAGTGTTACACCACCAAGTGACTCTAACCCCTGTGTCCCAGTGTAACACCATCCAGTGACTCTTACCCCTGTGTCCCAGAGTTACACCAACCAGTTACTTTAACCCCGGTGTCACAATGTTACACCACCAAGTGACTCTAACCCCTGTGTCCCAGTGTAACACCATCCAGTGACTCTTACCCCTGTGTCCCAGAGTTAAACCAACCAGTTACTTTAACCCCGGTGTCACAATGTTACAACACCCAGTGACACTAACCCCTGTGTACCAGATTTACACCACCCAGTGACTCTAACCCCTGTGTCCCAGTGTTACACGAACCAGTGACTCTAACCGCTGTGTCCCATTGTTTCACCACCCAGTGACTCTAACCGCTGTGTCCCAGAGTTACACCATCCAGTGACTGCAACCCCTGTGTCCCAGTCTTACACCACACAGTGACTCTAAACCCTGTATAACAGAGTTACATTGCCCAGTGACTCTAACCCCTGTGTCCAAGATTTACACCACCCAATGACTCCAACCCCTGTGTCCCAGTCTTACACCACACAGTGACTCCACCCCCTGTGTCCCAGAGTTTCACCACCCAGTGACTCTAACCCCTGTGTCCGAGAGTTACACCACCCAGTGACTCTTACCCCTGTGTCCCAGTGTTACACCACCCAGTGACTCTAACCCCTGTGTCCCAGTGTTACACCGTTCAGTGACTCTAACCCCTGTTTCCCAGTGTTACACCTCCCAGTGAATCGAACCCCCCGTGTCCCAGAGTTATACCACCCAGTGACTCTATCCCCTGTGTCCCAGAGTTACACCAACCAGTGACTCTTACCCCTCTGTCCCAGTGTAACACCCACCAGTGACTCTAACCCTTTTGTCCCAGAGTTACACCACCCAGTGACTCTAACCCCTGTGTCCCAGTGTTACACTACCCAGTTACTCTAACCCCTGTGTCCCAGTGTTACACCCCTCAGTAACCTTTGCCCCTGTGTCCCAGTGTAACACCATCCAGTGACTCCAACCCTTGTGTCCCAGTGTAACACCAACCAGTTACTCTAACCCCGGTGTCCCAGAGTTACACCACCCAGTGACTCTAACCCCTGTGTCCCAGTGTTACACCACCCAGTGACTCTAACCCCTGTGTCCTAGAGTCACACCACCCAGTGACTCCAACCCCCGTGTCCGAGTGTAACACCAACCATAACTCTAACCCCTGTGTCCCAGAGTTACACCACCCAGTGACTCTAACTCCTGTGTCCCAGAGTTACACCACCCAGTGACTCTAACCCCTGTGTCCCTGTGTTACACCACCCATGGACTCTAACCCCTGTGTCCCAGAGTTACACCACCCTGTGACTCTAACCCCTGTCTTCCACAGTTACACTATCCAGTGACTCTAACCCCTGTTTCCCAGTGTTACACCCCCCAGTGACTCTATCCCCTGTGTACCAGTGTTACACCCCCCAGTGACTCTAACCCCTGTTTCCCAGTGTTACATCACTCAGTGACTCTAACCCCTGTGTACCAGTGTTACACCACCCAGTGACTCCACCCCCGGTGTCCCAGTGTTACACCACCCAGTGACTCTAACCCCTGTGTCCCAGAGTTACACTATCCAGTGACTCCAACCCCTGTTTCCCAGTGTTACACCACCCAGTGACTCTAACCCCTGTGTACCAGTGTTACACCACCCAGTGACTCTAACCCCTGTGTCCCAGTGTTACACCACCCAGTGACTCTAACTCCTGTGTCCCAGAGTTACACCACCCAGTGACTCTAACCCCTGTTTCCCAGTGTTGCACCACCCAGTGACTCTAACCCCTCTGTACCAAAGTTACACCACCCAGTGACTCTAACTCCTGTGTCCCAGGGTTACACCACCCAGTGACTCTAACCCCTGAGTTCCAGAGTTACACCACCCAGTGACTCCAACCCCTGTGTCCCAGAATAACAACACCCAGTGACTCTAACCGCTGTGTCCCGGTGTTACAGCAACCAGTGACCCTACCCACTGTGTCCCAGTGTTACACCACTCAGTGACTCTAACCCCTGTGTCCCAGAGTTACACCACCCAGTGAATCCAACTCCTGTGTCTCAGAGTTACACCACCCAGTGACTCTAAACCCTGTGTCCCAGAGTTACACCACCCAGTGACTCTAACCCCTGTGTCCCAGAGTTACACCACCCAGTGACTCGAACCCCTGTGTCCCAGAGTTACACAACCCAGTGACTCTAACCCCTGTGTCCCAGTGTTACACCACCCAGTGACTATTACCCCTGTGTCGCCAGTTACACCACCCAGTGACTCTAACCCCTGTGTCCCAGTGTTACACCACCCAGTGACTCTAAACCCTGTGTCCCAGTGTTACACCACCCAGTGACTCCAACCCCTGTGTCCCAGTGTAACACCATCCAGTGACTCTTTCCCCTGTGTCCCAGAGTTACACCACCCAGTTACTACAACCCCGGTGTCCCAGTGTTACACCATCCAGTGACTCTAACCCCTGTGTACCAGAGTTACACCACCCAGTGACTCTTACCCCTGTTTCCCAGTGTTACACCTCCCAGTGACTCTAACCCCTGTGTCCCAGTGTTACACCAACCAGTGACTCTTACCCCTGTGTCCCAGTGTAACACCAACCAGTGACTCTTACCCTTTTGTCCCAGAGTTACACCACCCAGTGACTCTAACCCCTGTGTCCTAGTGTTACACCACTCAGTAACTTTTACCCCTGTGTCCCATTGTACCACCATCCTGTGACTCCAACCCTTGTGTCCCAGTGTAACACCAACCAGTTACTCTAACCCCTGTTTCCCAGAGTTACACCACCCAGTGACTCTAACCTCTGTGTCCCAGAGTTACACCACCCAGTGACTCCAATCCCTGTGTCCCAGAGTTAGACCACCCAGTGACTCTAACCCCTGTGTCCCAGAGTTACACCACCCAGTGACTCCAATCCCTGTGTCCCAGAGTTATACCACCCAGTGACTTTAACCCCTGTGTCCCAGAGTTACACCACCCAGTGACTCAAACCCCAGTGTCCCAGTGTAACAACACCCAGTGACTCTAACCCCTGTGTCCCAGAGTTACACCACCCAGTGACTCAAACCCCTGTGTCCCAGTGTTACACCAACAGGTGACTCAAACCCCTGTGTCCCAGAGTTACACCACCCTGTGACTTTAACCCCTGTGTCCCAGTGTTACACCACCCAGTGACTCTAATCCCTGTGTCCCAGAGTTACACCACCAAGTGACTCTTACCCCTGTGTCCCAGTGTTACAGCACCCAGTGACTCTAATCCCTGTGTCCAAGTGTAACACCATCCATGGACTCTAACCCCTGTGTCCCTGAGTAACACCACCCAGTGACTCTAACCCCTGTGTACCAGACTTACACCAACCAGTGACTCTAACCCCTGTTTCCCAGTGTTACACCTCCCAGTGACTCTAACCCCAGTGTCCCAGAGTTATACCACCCAGTGACTCTAACCCTTCTGTCCCAGAGTTACACCACCCAGTGACTCCAACCCCTGTGTCTCAGTGTAACACCAACCAGTGACTCTAACCCCTTTGTCCCAGATTTACACCACCCAGTGACTCTAACCCCTGTGTCCCAGTGTTACACCACCCAGAGACTCTAACCCCTGTGTCCCAGTGCAACACCACCCAGTGACTTAAACCCCTGTGTCCCAGAGTTACACCACCCAGTGACTCAAACCTCTGTGTCCCAGTGTTACACCACCCAGTGACTCTGACCCCTGTGTCCCAGAGTTTCACCACCCAGTGACTCCAACCCCCGTGTCCCAGTGTAACACCAACCAGTGACTCTAACCCTTGTGTCTCAGTGTTACACCACCCAATGACTATAACCCCTGTGTCCCAGTGTTACACCACCAAGTGACTCTAACCCCTGTGTCCCAGTGTAACACCATCCAGTGACTCTTACCCCTGTGTCCCAGAGTTACACCAACCAGTTACTTTAACCCCGGTGTCACAATGTTACAACACCCAGTGACACTAACCCCTGTGTCCCAGAGTTACACCACCCAGTGACTCAAACCTCTGTGTCCCAGTGTTACACCACCCAGTGACTCTGACCCCTGTGTCCCAGAGTTTCACCACCCAGTGACTCCAACCCCCGTGTCCCAGTGTAACACCAACCAGTGACTCTAACCCTTGTGTCTCAGTGTTACACCACCCAATGACTATAACCCCTGTGTCCCAGTGTTACACCACCAAGTGACTCTAACCCCTGTGTCCCAGTGTAACACCATCCAGTGACTCTTACCCCTGTGTCCCAGATTTAAACCAACCAGTTACTTTAACCCCGGTGTCACAATGTTACAACACCCAGTGACACTAACCCCTGTGTACCAGAGTTACACCACCCAGTGACTCTAAACCCTGTGTCCCAGAGTTACACCACCCAGTGACTCTAACCCCTGTGTCCAAGAGTTACACCACCCAGTGACTCGAACCCCTGTGTCCCAGAGTTACACAACCCAGTGACTCTAACCCCTGTGTCCCAGTGTTACACCACCCAGTGACTATTACCCCTGTGTCGCCAGTTACACCACCCAGTGACTCTAACCCCTGTGTCCCAGTGTTACACCACCCAGTGACTCTAAACCCTGTGTCCCAGTGTTACACCACCCAGTGACTCCAACCCCTGTGTCCCAGTGTAACACCATCCAGTGACTCTTTCCCCTGTGTCCCAGAGTTACACTACCCAGTTACTACAACCCCGGTGTCCCAGTGTTACACCATCCAGTGACTCTTACCCCTGTGTACCAGAGTTACACCACCCAGTGACTCTTACCCCTGTTTCCCAGTGTTACACCTCCCAGTGACTCTAACCCCTGTGTCCTAGTGTTACACCAACCAGTGACTCTTACCCCTGTGTCCCAGTGTAACACCAACCAGTGACTCTTACCCTTTTGTCCCAGAGTTACACCACCCAGTGACTCTAACCCCTGTGTCCTAGTGTTACACCACTCAGTAACTTTTACCCCTGTGTCCCATTGTACCACCATCCAGTGACTCCAACCCTTGTGTCCCAGTGTAACACCAACCAGTTACTCTAACCCCTGTTTCCCAGAGTTACACCACCCAGTGACTCTAACCTCTGTGTCCCAGAGTTACACCACCCAGTGACTCCAATCCCTGTGTCCCAGAGTTAGACCACCCAGTGACTCTAACCCCTGTGTCCCAGAGTTACACCACCCAGTGACTCCAATCCCTGTGTCCCAGAGTTATACCACCCAGTGACTTTAACCCCTGTGTCCCAGAGTTTCACCACCCAGTGACTCAAACCCCAGTGTCCCAGTGTAACAACACCCAGTGACTCTAACCCCTGTGTCCCAGAGTTACACCACCCAGTGACTCAAACCCCTGTGTCCCAGTGTTACACCAACAGGTGACTCAAACCCCTGTGTCCCAGAGTTACACCACCCTGTGACTTTAACCCCTGTGTCCCAGTGTTACACCACCCAGTGACTCTAATCCCTGTGTCCCAGAGTTACACCACCAAGTGACTCTTACCCCTGTGTCCCAGTGTTACAGCACCCAGTGACTCTAATCCCTGTGTCCAAGTGTAACACCATCCAAGGACTCTAACCCCTGTGTCCCTGAGTAACACCACCCAGTGACTCTAACCCCTGTGTACCAGACTTACACCAACCAGTGACTCTAACCCCTGTTTCCCAGTGTTACACCTCCCAGTGACTCTAACCCCAGTGTCCCAGAGTTATACCACCCAGTGACTCTAACCCTTCTGTCCCAGAGTTACACCACCCAGTGACTCCAACCCCTGTGTCTCAGTGTAACACCAACCAGTGACTCTAACCCCTTTGTCCCAGATTTACACCACCCAGTGACTCTAACCCCTGTGTCCCAGTGTTACACCACCCAGAGACTCTAACCCCTGTGTCCCAGTGCAACAACACCCAGTGACTTAAACCCCTGTGTCCCAGAGTTACACCACCCAGTGACTCAAACCTCTGTGTCCCAGTGTTACACCACCCAGTGACTCTGACCCCTGTGTCCCAGAGTTTCACCACCCAGTGACTCCAACACCCGTGTCCCAGTGTAACACCAACCAGTGACTCTAACCCTTGTGTCTCAGTGTTACACCACCCAATGACTATAACCCCTCTGTCCCAGTGTTACACCACCAAGTGACTCTAACCCCTGTGTCCCAGTGTAACACCATCCAGTGACTCTTACCCCTGTGTCCCAGAGTTACACCAACCAGTTACTTTAACCCTGGTGTCACAATGTTACACCACCAAGTGACTCTAACCCCTGTGTCCCAGTGTAACACCATCCAGTGACTCTTACCCCTGTGTCCCAGAGTTAAACCAACCAGTTACTTTAACCCCGGTGTCACAATGTTACAACACCCAGTGACACTAACCCCTGTGTACCAGATTTACACCACCCAGTGACTCTAACCCCTGTGTCCCAGTGTTACACGAACCAGTGACTCTAACCGCTGTGTCCCATTGTTTCACCACCCAGTGACTCTAACCGCTGTGTCCCAGAGTTACACCATCCAGTGACTGCAACCCCTGTGTCCCAGTCTTACACCACACAGTGACTCTAAACCCTGTATAACAGAGTTACATTGCCCAGTGACTCTAACTCCTGTGTCCAAGATTTACACCACCCACTGACTCCAACCCCTGTGTCCCAGTCTTACACCACCCAGTGACTCCACCCCCTGTGTCCCAGAGTTTCACCACCCAGTGACTCTAACCCCTGTGACCGAGAGTTACACCACCCAGTGACTCTAACCCCTGTGTCCCAGTGTTACACCACCCAGTGACTCTAACCCCTGTGTCCCAGTGTTCCACCATTCAGTGACTCTAACCCCTGTTTCCCAGTGTTACACCTCCCAGTGACTCTATCCCCCTGTGTCCCAGAGTTATACCACCCAGTGACTCTATCCCCTGTGTCCCAGAGTTACACCAACCAGTGACTCTTACCCCTCTGTCCCAGTGTAACACCCACCAGTGACTCTAACCCTTTTGTCCCAGAGTTACACCACCCAGTGACTCTAACCCCTGTGTCCCAGTGTTACACCACCCAGTTACTCTAACCCCTGTGTCCCAGTGTTACACCACTCAGTAACCGTTGCCCCTGTGTCCCAGTGTAACACCATCCAGTGACTCCAACCCTTGTGTCCCAGTGTAACACCAACCAGTTACTCTAACCCCAGTGTCCCAGAGTTACACCACCCAGTGACTCTAACCCCTGTGTCCCAGTGTTACACCACCCAGTGACTCTAACCCCTGTGTCCTAGAGTCACACCACCCAGTGACTCCAACCCCCGTGTCCCAGTGTAACACCAACCAGTGACTCTAACCCCTGTGTCCCAGAGTTACACCACCCAGTGACTCTAACTCCTGTGTCCCAGAGTTACACCACCCAGTGAGTCTAACCCCTGTGTCCCTGTGTTACACCACCCATGGACTCTAACCCCTGTGTCCCAGAGTTACACCACCCTGTGACTCTAACCCCTGTGTTCCACAGTTACACTATCCAGTGACTCTAACCCCTGTTTCCCAGTGTTACACCCCCCAGTGACTCTATCCCCTGTGTACCAGTGTTACACCACCCAATGACTCTAACCCCTGTGTCCCAGAGTTACACTATCCAGTGACTCCAACCCCTGTTTCCCAGTGTTACACCACCCAGTGACTCTAACCCCTGTGTCCCAGTGTTACACCACCCAGTGACTCTAACTCCTGTGTCCCAGAGTTACACCACCCAGTGACTCTAACCCCTGTTTCCCAGTGTTGCACCACCCAGTGACTCTAACCCCTCTGTACCAAAGTTACACCACCCAGTGACTCTAACTCCTGTGTCCCAGGGTTACACCACCCAGTGACTCTAACCCCTGAGTCCCAGAGTTACACCACCCAGTGACTCCAACCCCTGTGTCCCAGAATAACAACACCCAGTGACTCTAACCGCTGTGTCCCAGTGTTACAGCAACCAGTGACCCTACCCACTGTGTCCCAGTGTTACACCACTCAGTGACTCTAACCCCTGTGTCCCAGAGTTACACCACCCAGTGAATCCAACTCCTGTGTCTCAGAGTTACACCACCCAGTGACTCTAAACCCTGTGTCCCAGAGTTACACCACCCAGTGACTCTAACCCCTGTGTCCAAGAGTTACATCACCCAGTGACTCGAACCCCTGTGTCCCAGAGTTACACCACCCAGTGACTCTAACCCCTGTGTCCCAGTGTTACACCACCCAGTGACTATTACCCCTGTGTCGCCAGTTACACCACCCAGTTACTACAACCCCGGTGTCCCAGTGTTACACCATCCAGTGACTCTAACCCCTGTGTACCAGAGTTACACCACCCAGTGACTCTTACCCCTGTTTCCCAGTGTTACACCATCCCGTGACTCTTTCCACTATGTCCCAGAGTTACACTACCCAGTTACTACAACCCCGGTGTCCCAGTGTGACACCATCCAGTGACTCTAACCCCTGTGTCCCAGTTTTACACAACCCAGTGACTCTTACCCCTGTTTCCCAGTGTTACACCTCCCAGTGACTCTAACCCCCCGTGTCCCAGAGTTACACCAACCAGTGACTCTTACCCCTGTGTCCCAGTGTAACACCAACCAGTGACTCTAACCCTTTTGTCCCAGAGTTACACCACCCAGTGACTCTAACCCCTGTGTCCCAGTTTTACACCACTCAGTAACTTTTACCCCTGTGTCCCATTGTACCACCATCCAGTGACTCCAACCCTTGTGTCCCAGTGTAACACCAACCAGTTACTCTAACCCCTGTTTCCCAGAGTTACACCACCCAGTGACTCTAACCTCTGTGTCCCAGAGTTACACCACCCAGTGACTCCAATCCCTGTGTCCCAGAGTTAGACCACCCAGTGACTCTAACCCCTGTGTCCCAGAGTTACACCACCCAGTGACTCCAATCCCTGTGTCCCAGAGTTATACCACCCAGTGACTTTAGCCCCTGTGTCCCAGAGTTACACCACCCAGTGACTCAAACCCCAGTGTCCCAGTGTAACAACACCCAGTGACTCTAACCCCTGTGTCCCAGAGTTACACCACCCAGTGACTCAAACCCCTGTGTCCCAGTGTTACACCAACAGGTGACTCAAACCCCTGTGTCCCAGAGTTACACCACCCTGTGACTTTAACCCCTGTGTCCCAGTGTTACACCACCCAGTGACTCTAATCCCTGTGTCCCAGAGTTACACCACCAAGTGACTCTTACCCCTGTGTCCCAGTGTTACAGCACCCAGTGACTCTAATCCCTGTGTCCAAGTGTAACACCATCCACGGACTCTAACCCCTGTGTCCCTGAGTAACACCACCCAGTGACTCTAACCCCTGTGTACCAGACTTACACCAACCTGTGACTCTAACCCCTGTTTCCCAGTGTTACACCTCCCAGTGACTCTAACCCCAGTGTCCCAGAGTTATACCACCCAGTGACTCTAACCCTTCTGTCCCAGAGTTACACCACCCAGTGACTCCGACCCCTGTGTCTCAGTGTAACACCAACCAGTGACTCTAACCCCTTTGTCCCAGATTTACACCACCCAGTGACTCTAACCCCTGTGTCCCAGTGTTACACCACCCAGTGACTCTTACCCCTGTGTCCCAGTGCAACACCACCCAGTGACTTAAACCCCTGTGTCCCAGAGTTACACCACCCAGTGACTCAAACCTCTGTGTCCCAGTGTTACACCACCCAGTGACTCTGACCCCTGTGTCCCAGAGTTTCACCACCCAGTGAATCCAACCCCCGTGTCCCAGTGTAACACCAACCAGTGACTCTAACCCTTGTGTCTCAGTGTTACACCACCCAATGACTCTAACCCCTGTGTCCCAGTGTAACACCATCCAGTGACTCTTACCCCTGTGTCCCAGAGTTACACCAACCAGTTACTTTAACCCCGGTGTCACAATGTTACACCACCAAGTGACTCTAACCCCTGTGTCCCAGTGTAACACCATCCAGTGACTCTTACCCCTGTGTCCCAGAGTTAAACCAACCAGTTACTTTAACCCCGGTGTCACAATGTTACAACACCCAGTGACACTAACCCCTGTGTACCAGATTTACACCACCCAGCGACCCACCCCTGTGTCCCAGTGTTACACCAACCAATGACTCTACCCACTGTGTGCCAGTGTTACACCACTTAGTGACTCTAACCGTTGTGTACCAGAGTTACACCACCCAGTGACTCCAACCCCGGTGTCCCAGTGTTACACCACCCAGTGACTCTAACCCCTGTGTCCCAGAGTTACACCACCCAGTGACTCCAACCCCGGTGTCCCAGTGTTCCACCACCCAGTGACTCTAACCCCTGTGTACCAGATTTACACCACCCAGTGACTCTAACCCCTGTGTCCCAGTGTTACACCACACAGTGACTCTACCCACTTTGTCCCAGTGTGACACCACCCAGTAACTCTTATCGCTTTGCCCCAGAGTTAGACTATCCATTGACTCTAACCGCTGTGTCCCAGAGTTTCACCACCCAGTGACTCTTATCCCTGTGTCCCAGAGTTACACCACCCAGTGACTCCACCCCCTGTGTCCCAGTGTTACACCACCCAGTGACTCTAACCCCTGTAACCCAGAGTTACACCACCCAGTGACTATAACCCCTGTGTCCCAGTGTTACACCACCCAGTGACTCTAACCCCTGTGTCCCAGTGTTACACCACCCAGTGACTCTAACCCCTGTGTCCCAGTGTAACACCATCCAGTGACTCTTACCCCTGTGTCCCAGAGTTACACCACCCAGTTACTTTAACCCCGGAGTCCCAGTGTTACACCACCCAGTGACTCTAACCCCTGTGTACCAGAGTTACACCACCCAGTGACTCTAACCCCTGTGTCCCAGTGTTTCACGAACCAGTGACTCTAACCGCTGTGTCCCATTGTTTCACCACCCAGTGACTCTTAACGCTGTGTCCCAGAGTTACACCATCCAGTGACTGCAACCCCTGTGTCCCAGTCTTACACCACACAGTGACTCTAAACCCTGTATAACAGAGTTACACCGCCCAGTGACTCTAACTCCTGTGTCCAAGAGTTACAACACCCACTGACTCCAACCCCTGTGTCCCAGTCTTACACCACCCAGTGACTCCACCCCCTGTGTCCCAGAGTTTCAACACCCAGTGACTCTAACCCCTGTGTCCGAGAGTTACACCACCCAGTGACTCTAACCCCTGTGTCCCAGTGTTACACCACCCAGTGACTCTAACCCCTGTGTCCCAGTGTTACACCTCCCAGTGACTCTAACCCCCCGTGTCCCAGAGTTATACAACCCAGTGACTCTATCCTCTGTGTCCCAGAGTTAAACCAACCAGTCACTCTTACCCCTCTGTCCCAGTGTAACACCAACCAGTAACTCTAACCCTTTTGTCCCAGAGTTACACCACCCAGTGACTCTAACCCCTGTGTCCCAGTGTTACACCACCCAGTCACTCTAACCCCTGTGTCCCAGTGTTACACCACTCAGTAACTTTTACCCCTGTCTACCAGTGTAACACCATCCAGTGACTCCAACCCTTGTGTCCCAGTGTAACACCAACCAGTTACTCTAACCCCTGTGTCCCAGAGTTACACCACCCAGTGACTCTAACCCCTGTGTCCCAGTGTTACACCACCTAGTGACTCTAACCCCTGTGTCCTAGCGTCACACCACCCAGTGACTCCAACCCCCGTGTCCCAGTGTAACACCAACCAGTGACTCTAACCCCTGTGTCCCAGAGTTACACCACCCAGTGACTCTAACTCCTGTGTCCCAGAGTTACACCATCCAGTGACTCTAACCCCTGTGTCCCTGTGTTACACCACCCATGGACTCTAACCCCTGTGTCCCAGAGTTACACCACTCTGTGATTCTAACCCCTGTGTTCCAGAGTTACACTATCCAGTGACTCTAACCCCTGTTTCCCAGTGTTACACCACCCAGTGACTCTGACCCCTGTGTCCCAGAGTTTCACCACCCAGTGACTCCAACCCCCGTGTCCCAGTGTAACACCAACCAGTGACTCTAGCCCTTGTGTCCCAGAGTTACACCACCCAGTGACTCTTACCCCAGTGAGCCAGAGTTACACCACCCAGTGACTGTAACCCCTGTGTCCCAGTGTTACTCCACCCAGTGAATATAACCCCTATGTCCCAGTGTTACACCACCAAGTGACTCTAACCCCTGTGTCCCAGTGTAACACCATCCAGTGACTCTTTCCCCTGTGTCCCAGAGTTACACCAACCAGTTACTTTAACCCTGGTGTCACAATGTTACAACACCTAGTGACTCTAACCCCTGAGTACCAGATTTACACCACCCAGCGACTCTAACCCCTGTGTCCCAGTGTTACACCAACCAATGACTCTACCCACTGTGTCCCAGTGTTACACCACCCAGTGACTCTTACCGCTGTGTACCAGAGTTAGACCATCCAGTGACTCTAACCCCTGTGTCCCAGAGTTACACCACCCAGTGACTCCAACCCCGGTGTCCCAGTGTTACACCACCCAGTGACTCTTACCCCTGTGTACCAGATTTACACCACCCAGTGACTCTAACCCCTGTGTCCCAGTGTTACACCAACCAGTGACTCTACCCACTGTGTCCCAGTGTGACACCACCCAGTGACTCTTATCGCTGTGCCCCTGAGTTAGACCATCCAGTGACTCTAACCGCTGTGTCCCAAAGTTTCACCACCCAGTGACTCTTACCCCTGTGTCACAGAGTTACACCACCCAGTGACTCTTACCCCTGTTTCCCAGTGTTACACCTCCCAGTGACTCTAACCCCTGTGTCCCAGTGTTACACCAACCAGTGACTCTTACCCCTGTGTCCCAGTGTAACACCAACCAGTGACTCTAACCCTTTTGTCCCAGAGTTACACCACCCAGTGACTCTAACCCCTGTGTCCTAGTGTTACACCACTCAGTAACTTTTACCCCTGTGTCCCTTTGTACCACCATCCAGTGACTCCAACCCTTGTGTCCCAGTGTAACACCAACCAGTTACTCTAACCCCTGTTTCCCAGAGTTACACCACCCAGTGACTCTAACCTCTGTGTCCCAGAGTTACACCACCCAGTGACTCCAATCCCTGTGTCCCAGAGTTAGACCACCCAGTGACTCTAACCCCTGTGTCCCAGAGTTACACCACCCAGTGACTCCAATCCCTGTGTCCCAGAGTTATACCACCCAGTGACTTTAGCCCCTGTGTCCCAGAGTTACACCACCCAGTGACTCAAACCCCAGTGTCCCAGTGTAACAACACCCAGTGACTCTAACCCCTGTGTCCCAGAGTTACACCACCCAGTGACTCAAACCCCTGTGTCCCAGTGTTACACCAACAGGTGACTCAAACCCCTGTGTCCCAGAGTTACACCACCCTGTGACTTTAACCCCTGTGTCCCAGTGTTACACCACCCAGTGACTCTAATCCCTGTGTCCCAGAGTTACACCACCAAGTGACTCTTACCCCTGTGTCCCAGTGTTACAGCACCCAGTGACTCTAATCCCTGTGTCCAAGTGTAACACCATCCACGGACTCTAACCCCTGTGTCCCTGAGTAACACCACCCAGTGACTCTAACCCCTGTGTACCAGACTTACACCAACCTGTGACTCTAACCCCTGTTTCCCAGTGTTACACCTCCCAGTGACTCTAACCCCAGTGTCCCAGAGTTATACCACCCAGTGACTCTAACCCTTCTGTCCCAGAGTTACACCACCCAGTGACTCCAACCCCTGTGTCTCAGTGTAACACCAACCAGTGACTCTAACCCCTTTGTCCCAGATTTACACCACCCAGTGACTCTAACCCCTGTGTCCCAGTGTTACACCACCCAGTGACTCTTACCCCTGTGTCCCAGTGCAACACCACCCAGTGACTTAAACCCCTGTGTCCCAGAGTTACACCACCCAGTGACTCAAACCTCTGTGTCCCAGTGTTACACCACCCAGTGACTCTGACCCCTGTGTCCCAGAGTTTCACCACCCAGTGACTCCAACCCCCGTGTCCCAGTGTAACACCAACCAGTGACTCTAACCCTTGTGTCTCAGTGTTACACCACCCAATGACTCTAACCCCTGTGTCCCAGTGTAACACCATCCAGTGACTCTTACCCCTGTGTCCCAGAGTTACACCAACCAGTTACTTTAACCCCGGTGTCACATGTTACACCACCAAGTGACTCTAACCCCTGTGTCCCAGTGTAACACCATCCAGTGACTCTTACCCCTGTGTCCCAGAGTTAAACCAACCAGTTACTTTAACCCTGGTGTTACAATGTTACAACACTTAGTGACACTAACCCCTGTGTACCAGATTTACACCACCCAGCGACTCTAACCCCTGTGTCCCAGTGTTACACCAACCAATGACTCTACACACTGTGTCCCAGTGTTACACCACTTAGTGACTCTAACCGTTGTGTACCAGAGTTAGACCATCCAATGACTCTAACCCCTGTGTCCCAGAGTTACACCACCCAGTGACTCTAACCCCTGTGTCCCAGAGTTACACCACCCATGGACTCTAACCCCTGTTACCCAGAGTTACACCACCCTGTGATTCTAACCCCTGTGTTCCAGAGTTACACTATCCAGTGACTCTAACCCCTGTGTCCCAGTGTTACACCACACAGTGACTCTACCCACTGTGTCCCAGTGTGACACCACCCAGTAACTCTTATCGCTGTGCCCCAGAGTTAGACTATCCATTGACTCTAACCGATGTGTCCCAGAGTTTCACCACCCAGTGACTCTTACCCCTGTGTGCCAGAGTTACACCACCCAGTGACTCCACCCCCTGTGTCCCAGTGTTACACCACCCAATGACTCTAACCCCTGTAACCCAGAGTTACACCACCCAGTGACTATAACCCCTGTGTCCCAGTGTTACACCACCCAGTGACTCTAACCCCTGTGTCCCAGTGTTACACCACCCAGTGACTCTAACCCCTGTGTCCCAGTGTAACACCATCCAGTGACTCTTACCCCTGTGTCCCAGAGTTACACCACCCAGTTACTTTAACCCCGGTGTCCTAGTGTTACACCACCCAGTGACTCTTACCCCTGTGTACCAGAGTTACACCACCCAGTGACTCTAACCCCTGTGTCCCAGTGTTTCACGAACCAGTGACTCTAACCGCTGTGTCCCATTGTTTCACCACCCATTGACTCTTAACGCTGTGTCCCAGAGTTACACCATCCAGTGACTGCAACCCCTGTGTCCCAGTCTTACACCACACAGTGACTCTAAACCCTGTATAACAGAGTTACATCGCCCAGTGACTCTAACTCCTGTGTCCAAGAGTTACACCACCCACTGACTCCAACCCCTGGGTCCCAGTCTTACACCACCCAGTGACTCCACCCCCTGTGTCCCAGAGTTTCACCACCCAGTGACTCTAACCCCTGTGTCCGAGAGTTACACCACCCAGTGACTCTAACCCCTGTGTCCCAGTGTTACACCACCCAGTGACTCTAACCCCTGTGTCCCAGTGTTACACCTCCCAGTGACTCTAACCCCCCGTGTCCCAGAGTTATACAACCCAGTGACTCTATCCCCTGTTTCCCAGAGTTAAACCAACCAGTCACTCTTACCCCTCTGTCCCAGTGTAACACCAACCAGTGACTCTAACCCTTTTGTCCCAGAGTTACACCACCCAGTGACTCTAACACCTGTGTCCCAGTGTTACACCAACCAGTCACTCTAACCCCTGTGTCCCAGTGTTACACCACTCAGTAACTTTTACCCCTGTCTACCAGTGTAACACCATCCAGTGACTCCAACCCTTGTGTCCCAGTGTAACACCAACCAGTTACTCTAACCCCTGTGTCCCAGAGTTACACCACCCAGTGACTCTAACCCCTGTGTCCCAGTGTTACACCACCTAGTGACTCTAACCCCTGTGTCCTAGCGTCACACCACCCAGTGACTCCAACCCCCGTGTCCCAGTGTAACACCAACCAGTGACTCTAACCCCTGTGTCCCAGAGTTACACCACCCAGTGACTCTAACTCCTGTGTCCCAGAGTTACACCATCCAGTGACTCTAACCCCTGTGTCCCTGTGTTACACCACCCATGGACTCTAACCCCTGTGTCCCAGAGTTACACCACTCTGTGATTCTAACCCCTGTGTTCCAGAGTTACACTATCCAGTGACTCTAACCCCTGTTTCCCAGTGTTACACCACCCAGTGACTCTGACCCCTGTGTCCCAGAGTTTCACCACCCAGTGACTCCAACCCCCGTGTCCCAGTGTAACACCAACCAGTGACTCTAGCCCTTGTGTCCCAGAGTTACACCACCCAGTGACTCTTACCCCAGTGAGCCAGAGTTACACCACCCAGTGACTGTAACCCCTGTGTCCCAGTGTTACTCCACCCAGTGAATATAACCCCTATGTCCCAGTGTTACACCACCAAGTGACTCTAACCCCTGTGTCCCAGTGTAACACCATCCAGTGACTCTTACCCCTGTGTCCCAGAGTTACACCAACCAGTTACTTTAACCCCGGTGTCACAATGTTACAACACCTAGTGACTCTAACCCGTGAGTACCAGATTTACACCACCCAGCGACTCTAACCCCTGTGTCCCAGTGTTACACCAACCAATGACTCTACCCACTGTGTCCCAGTGTTACACCACCCAGTGACTCTTACCGCTGTGTACCAGAGTTAGACCATCCAGTGACTCTAACCCCTGTGTCCCAGAGTTACACCACCCAGTGACTCCAACCCCGGTGTCCCAGTGTTACACCACCCAGTGACTCTTACCCCTGTGTACCAGATTTACACCACCCAGTGACTCTAACCCCTGTGTCCCAGTGTTACACCCACCAGTGACTCTACCCACTGTGTCCCAGTGTGACACCACCCAGTGACTCTTATCGCTGTGCCCCAGAGTTAGACCATCCAGTGACTCTAACCGCTGTGTCCGAGAGTTTCACCACCCAGTGACTCTTACCCCTGTGTCACAGAGTTACACCACCCAGTTACTTTAACCCCAGTGTCCCAGTGTTACACCACCAAGTGACTCTAACCCCTGTGTACCAGAGTTACACCACCCAGTGACTCTAACCCCTGTGTCCCAGTGTTACGCGAACCAGTGACTCTAACCGCTGTGTCCCATTGTTTCACCACCCAGTGACTCTAACCGCTGTGTCCCAGAGTTACACCATCCAGTGACTTCAACCCCTGTGTCCCAGTCTTACACCACACAGTGACTCTAAACCCTGTATAACAGAGTTACATTGCCCAGTGACTCTAACTCCTGTGTCCAAGATTTACACCACCCACTGACTCCAACCCCTGTGTCCCAGTCTTGCACCACCCAGTGACTCCACCCCCTGTGTCCCAGAGTTTCACCACCCAGTGACTCTAACCCCTGTGTCCGAGAGTTACACCACCCAGTGACTCTGACCCCTGTGTCCCAGTGTTACACCACCCAGTGACTCTAACCCCTGTGTCCCAGTGTTCCACCATTCAGTGACTCTAACCCCTGTTTCCCAGTGTTACACCTCCCAGTGACTCAAACCCCCTGTGTCCCAGAGTTATACCACTCAGTGACTCTATCCCCTGTGTCCCAGAGTTACACCAACCAGTGACTCTTACCCCTCTGTCCCAGTGTAACACCCACCAGTGACTCTAACCCTTTTTTCCCAGAGTTACACCACCCAGTGACTCTAACCCCTGTGTCCCAGTGTTACACCTCCCAGTTACTCTAACCCCTGTGTCCCAGTGTTACACCACTCAGTAACCGTTGCCCCTGTGTCCCAGTGTAACACCATCCAGTGACTCCAACCCTTGTGTCCCAGTGTAACACCAACCAGTTACTCTAACCCCGGTGTCCCAGAGTTACACCATCCAGTGACTCTAACCCCTGTGTCCCAGTGTTACACCACCCAGTGACTCTAACCCCTGTGTCCTAGAGTCACACCACCCAGTGACTCCAACCCCCGTGTCCCAGTGTAACACCAACCAGTGACTCTAACCCCTGTGTCCCAGAGTTACACCACCCAGTGACTCTAACCCCTGTGTCCCTGTGTTACACCACCCATGGACTCTAACCCCTGTGTCCCAGAGTTACACCACCCTGTGACTCTAACCCCTGTGTTCCACAGTTACACTATCCAGTGACTCTAACCCCTGTTTCCCAGTGTTACACCACCCAGTGACTCTATCCCCTGTGTACCAGTGTTACACCACCCAGTGACTCTAACCCCTGTGTCCCAGAGTTACACTATCCAGTGACTCTAACCCCTGTTTCCCAGTGTTACACCACTCAGTGACTCTAACCCCTGTGTACCAGTGTTACACCACCCAGTGACTCCACCCCCGGTGTCCCAGTGTTACACCACCCAGTGACTCTAACCCCTGTGTCCCAGAGTTACACTATCCAGTGACTCCAACCCCTGTTTCCCAGTGTTACACCACCCAGTGACTCTAACCCCTGTGTACCAGTGTTACACCACCCAGTGACTCTAACCCCTGTGTCCCAGAGTTACACCACCCAGTGACTCTAACCCCTGTTTCCCAGTGTTGCACCACCCAGTGACTCTAACCCCTCTGTACCAAAGTTACACCACCCAGTGACTCTAACTCCTGTGTCCCAGGGTTACACCACCCAGTGACTCTAACCCCTGAGTCCCAGAGTTACACCACCCAGTGACTCTAACCCTTGTGTCCCAGAGTTACACCAACCAGTGACTCTAACCCCTGTGTACCAGAGTTACACCACCCAGTGACTCCAACCCCTGTGTCCCAGAATAACAACACCCAGTGACTCTAACCGCTGTGTCCCAGTGTTACAGCAACCAGTGACCCTACCCACTGTGTCCCAGTGTTACACCACTCAGTGACTCTAACCCCTGTGTCCCAGAGTTACACCACCCAGTGAATCCAACTCCTGTGTCTCAGAGTTACACCACCCAGTGACTCTAAACCCTGTGTCCCAGAGTTACACCACCCAGTGACTCTAACCCCTGTGTCCCAGAGTTACACCACCCAGTGACTCGAACCCCTGTGTCCCAGAGTTACACAACCCAGTGACTCTAACCCCTGTGTCCCAGTGTTACACCACCCAGTGACTATTACCCCTGTGTCGCCAGTTACACCACCCAGTGACTCTAACCCCTGTGTCCCAGTGTTACACCACCCAGTGACTCTAACCCCTGTGTCCCAGTGTTACACCACCCAGTGACTCCAACCCCTGTGTCCCAGTGTAACACCATCCAGTGACTCTTTCCCCTGTGTCCCAGAGTTACACCACCCAGTTACTACAACCCCGGTGTCCCAGTGTTACACCATCCAGTGACTCTAACCCCTGTGTACCAGAGTTACACCACCCAGTGACTCTTACCCCTGTTTCCCAGTGTTACACCTCCCAGTGACTCTAACCCCCCGTGTCCCAGAGTTACACCAACCAGTGACTCTTACCCCTGTGTCCCAGTGTAACACCAACCAGTGACTCTAACCCTTTTGTCCCAGAGTTACACCACCCAGTGACTCTAACCCCTGTGTCCTAGTGTTACACCACTCAGTAACTTTTACCCCTGTGTCCCATTGTACCACCATCCAGTGACTCCAACCCTTGTGTCCCAGTGTAACACCAACCAGTTACTCTAACCCCTGTTTCCCAGAGTTACACCACCCAGTGACTCTAACCTCTGTGTCCCAGAGTTACACCACCCAGTGACTCCAATCCCTGTGTCCCAGAGTTAGACCACCCAGTGACTCTAACCCCTGTGTCCCAGAGTTACACCACCCAGTGACTCCAATCCCTGTGTCCCAGTGTTACACCACCCAGTGACTCTAACCCCTGTGTCCCAGAGTTACACCACCCAGTGACTCTTACCCCTGTGTCCCAGTGTTACACCACCCAGTGACTCTTACCCCTGTGTACCAGAGTTACACCACTCAGTAACTTTTACCCCTGTGTCCCATTGTAACACCATCCAGTGACTCCAACCCTTGTGTCCCAGTGTAACACCAACCAGTTACTCTAACCCCTGTGTTCCAGAGTTACACCACCCAGTGACTCCAACCCCTGTGTCCTAGTGTTACACCACCCAGTGACTCTAACCCCTGTGTCCTAGAGTCACACCACCCAGTGACTCCAACCCCCGTGTCCCAGTGTAACACCAACCAGTGACTCTAACCCCTGTGTCCCAGAGTTACACCACCCAGTGACTCTAACTCCTGTGTCCCAGAGTTACACCACCCAGTGACTCTAACCCCTGTGTCCCAGTGTTACACCACCCATGGACTATAACCCCTGTGTCCCAGAGTTACACCACCCTGTGACTCTAACCCCTATGTTCCAGTGTTACACCATCCAGTGACTCTAACCCCTGTGTCCCAGTGTTACACCATCCAGTGACTCTAAACCCTGTGTACCAGAGTTACACCACCCAGTTACTTTAGCTCCTGTGTCCCAGTGTTACACCACCCAGTGACTCTAACCCCTGTGTCCCAGAGTTACACCATCCAGTGACTCTAACCCCTGTGTCCTAGTGTTACACCACTCAGTAACTTTTACCCCTGTGTCCCATTGTACCACCATCCAGTGACTCCAACCCTTGTGTCCCAGTGTAACACCAACCAGTTACTCTAACCCCTGTTTCCCAGAGTTACACCACCCAGTGACTCTAACCTCTGTGTCCCAGAGTTACACCACCCAGTGACTCCAATCCCTGTGTCCCAGAGTTAGACCACCCAGTGACTCTAACCCCTGTGTCCCAGAGTTACACCACCCAGTGACTCCAATCCCTGTGTCCCAGTGTTACACCACCCAGTGACTCTAACCCCTGTGTCCCAGTGTTACACCACCCAGTGACTCTTACCCCTGTGTACCAGAGTTACACCACTCAGTAACTTTTACCCCTGTGTCCCATTGTAACACCATCCAGTGACTCCAACCCTTGTGTCCCAGTGTAACACCAACCAGTTACTCTAACCCCTATGTTCCAGAGTTACACCACCCAGTGACTCCAACCCCTGTGTCCTAGTGTTACACCACCCAGTGACTCTAACCCCTGTGTCCTAGAGTCACACCACCCAGTGACTCCAACCCCCGTGTCCCAGTGTAACACCAACCAGTGACTCTAACCCCTGTGTCCCAGAGTTACACCACCCAGTGACTCTAACTCCTGTGTCCCAGAGTTACACCACCCAGTGACTCTAACCCCTGTGTCCTAGTGTTACACCACCCATGGACTATAACCCCTGTGTCCCAGAGTTACACCACCCAGTGACTCTAACCCCTATGTTCCAGTGTTACACCATCCAGTGACTCTAACCCCTGTGTCCCAGTGTTACACCATCCAGTGACTCTAAATCCTGTGTACCAGAGTTACACCACCCAGTTACTTTAGCTCCTGTGTCCCAGTGTTACACCACCCAGTGACTCTAACCCCTGTGTCCCAGAGTTACACCATCCAGTGACTCTAACCCCTGTGTCCTAGTGTTACACCACTCAGTAACTTTTACCCCTGTGTCCCATTGTACCACCATCCAGTGACTCCAACCCTTGTGTCCCAGTGTAACACCAACCACTACTCTAACCCCTGTTTCCCAGAGTTACACCACCCAGTGACTCTAACCTCTGTGTCCCAGAGTTACACCACCCAGTGACTCCAATCCCTGTGTCCCAGAGTTAGACCACCCAGTGACTCTAACCCCTGTGTCCCAGAGTTACACCACCCAGTGACTCCAATCCCTGTGTCCCAGTGTTACACCACCCAGTGACTCAAACCCCTGTGTCCCAGAGTTACACCACCCAGTGACTCTTACCCCTGTGTCCCAGAGTTACACCACCCAGTGACTCTTACCCCTGTGTACCAGAGTTACACCACTCAGTAACTTTTACCCCTGTGTCCCATTGTAACACCATCCAGTGACTCCAACCCTTGTGTCCCAGTGTAACACCAACCAGTTACTCTAACCCCTGTGTCCCAGAGTTACACCACCCAGTGACTCCAACCCCTGTGTCCTAGTGTTACACCACCCAGTGACTCTAACCCCTGTGTCCTAGAGTCACACCACCCAGTGACTGCAACCCCTGTGTCCCAGTGTAACACCAACCAGTGACTCTAACCCCTGTGTCCCAGAGTTACACCACCCAGTGACTCTAACTCCTGTGTCCCAGAGTTACACCACCCAGTGACTCTAACCCCTGTGTCCCAGTGTTACACCACCCATGGACTATAACCCCTGTGTCCCAGAGTTACACCACCCTGTGACTCTAACCCCTATGTTCCAGTGTTACACCATCCAGTGACTCTAACCCCTGTGTCCCAGTGTTACACCATCCAGTGACTCTAAACCCTGTGTACCAGAGTTACACCACCCAGTTACTTTAGCTCCTGTGTCCCAGTGTTACACCACCCAGTGACTCTAACCCCTGTGTCCCAGAGTTACACCATCCAGTGACTCTAACCCCAGTGTCCCAGTGTTACACCACTCAGTTACTTTAGCCCCAGTGTCCCAGTGTTACACCACCCAGTGACTCTAACCCCTGTGTCCTAGAGTTACACCACCCAGTGACTCCAACCCCTGTGTCCCAGTGTAACACCAACCAGTGACTCTAACCCTTTTGTCCCAGAGTTACACCACCCAGTGACTCTAACCCCTGTGTCCCAGTGTTACACCACTCAGTGACTTTTACCCCTGTGTCCCAGTGTAACACCATCCACTGACTCCAACCCCTGTGTCCCAGAGTTACACCACCCAGTGACTCTAACCCCTGTGTCCCAGAGTTACACCACCCAGTGCCTCCAACCCCCGTGTCCCAGTGTAACACCATTAAGTGACTCTAACCCCTGTGTCCCAGAGTTACACCACCCAGTGATTCTAACCCCTGTGTCCCAGAGTTACACCATCCAGTGACTCTCACCCCTGTGTCCCAGATTTATACCGCCCAGTGACTCTTACCCCTGTGTCCCAGAGTTATACAGCCCAGTGACTCTAACCCCAGTGTCCCAGTGTTACACCACCCAGTGACTCTAACCCCTGTTTCCCAGTGTTACACCTCCCAGTGACTCTAACCCCCTGTGTCCCAGAGTTATACCACCCTGTGACTCTATCCCCTGTGTCCCAGTGTAACACCATCCAGTGACTACAACCCCTGTGTCCCAGTGTAACACCAAGAAGTGAGTCTTACCCCTGTGTCCCAGAGTTACACCACCCAGTGACTCTAACCCCTGTGTCCCAGTGTTACACCACCCAGTGACTCTAACCCCTGTGTCCCAGAGTTACACCACCCAGTGCCTCCAACCCCCGTGTCCCAGTGTAACACCACCCAGTGACTCTAACCCCTGTGTCCCAGTGTTACACCACCCAGTGACTCTAACCCCTGTGTCCCAGAGTTACACCACGCAGTGACTCTTACCCCTGTGTCCCAGAGTTATACCGCCCAGTGACTCGAACCCCGGTGTCCCAGTGTTACACCACCCAGTGACTCTAACCGCTTTGTCCCAGAGTTATACCGCCCAGTGACTCGAACCCCTGTGTCCCAGTGTTACACCACCCAGTGACTCTAACCCCTATGTCCCAGTGTTACACCACCCAGTGACTCTAACCCCTGTTTCCCAGTGTTACACCTCCCAGTGACTCTAACCCCCCGTGTCCCAGAGTTATCCCACCCAGTGACTCTTTCCCCTGTGTCCCAGAGTTACACCACCCAGTGACTCAAACCCCTGTGTCCCAGTGTAACACCAACCAGTGATCCTAACCCCTTTGTCCCAGAGTTACACCACCCAGTGACTCTCACCCCTGTGTCCCAGTGTTACACCACCCAGTGACTCTCACCCCTGTGTCCCAGTGTTACACTATCCAGTGACTCTAACCCCTGTGTCCCAGAGTTACACCACCCAGTGACTCTAACCCCTGTGTCCCAGAGTTACACCACCCAGTGCCTCCAACCCCCGTGTCCCAGTGTAACACCACCAAGTGACTCTAACCCCTGTGTCCCAGTGTTACACCACCCAGTGACTCTAACCCCTGTGTCCCAGAGTTACACCACCCAGTGACTCTAACCCCTGTGTCCCAGAGTTACATTACCCAGTGACTCTAAGCCCTTTGTCCCAGTGTTACACCACCCATGGACTATAACCCCTGTGTCCCAGAGTTACACCACCCAGTGACTCTAACCCCTGTGTTCCAGTGTTTCACCACCCAGTGACTCTAACCCCTGAGTCCCAGTGTTACACCATCCAGTGACTCTAACCCCTGTGTCCCAGTGTTACACCACCCAGTTACTTTAGCCCCTGTGTCCCAGTGTTACACCACCCAGTGACTCTAACCCCTGTGTACCAGACTTACACCACCCCGTGACTCTAACCCCTGTGTCCCAGTGTTACACCACCCAGTGACTCTAACCGATGTGTCCCAGTGTTACACCACCCAGTGACTCTAACCGATGTGTCCCAGAGTTACACCGTCCAGTGACTCTAACCCCTGTTTCCCAGAGTTACACCATCCAGTGACTCTATCCCCTGAGTCCCAGTGTTACACCACCCAGTGACTCTAACCCCTGTGTCCCAGAGTTACAACACCCAGTGACTCTAACCCCTGTGTCCCAGAGTTACACCACCCAGTGACTCTAACCCCTGTGTCCCAGTGTTACACCACCCAGTGACTCTAACCCCTGTGTCCCAGAGTTACACCACCCAGTGCCTCCAACCCCCGTGTCCCAGTGTAACACCAACCAGTGACTCTAACCCCTGTGTCCCAGAGTTACACCACCCAGTGACTCTAACCCCTGTGTCCCAGAGTTACATTTCCCAGTGACTCTAACCCCTGTGTCCCCGTGTTACACCACCCATGGACTATAATCCCTGTGTCCCAGAGTTACACCACCCAGTGACTCTAACCCCTTTGTACCAGAGTTACACCACCCAGTGACTCTAACCCCTGTGTCCCAGAGTTACACCACCCAATGACTCTAACCCCTGTGTCCCAGCGTTAAATCACCCAGTGACTCTAACCCCTGTGTCCCAGTGTTACACCACCCAGTGACTCTAACCCCTGTGTCCCAGTGTTACACCACCCAGTGACTCTAACCCCTGTGTCCCAGTGTAACACCATCCAGTGACTCTCACCCCTGTGTACCAGAGTTACACCACCCAGTGACTCTAACCCCTGTGTCCCAGAGTTACACCACCCAATGACTCTAACCCCTGTGTCCCAGAGTTACACCACCCAGTGACTCTAACCCCTGTGTCCCAGTGTTACACCACCCAGTGACTCTAACCCCTGTGTCCCAGAGTTACACCACCCAATCACTCTAACCCCAGTGTCCCAGAGTTACACCACCCAGTGACTCTAACCCCTGTGTCCCAGAGTTACACCACCCAATGACTCTAACCCCTGTGTCCCAGAGTTACATCACCCATTGACTCTAACCCCTGTGTCCCAGTGTTACACCACCCAGTGACTCTAACCCCTGTGTCCCAGTGTTACCCCACCCAGTGACTCTAACCCCTGTGTCCCAGTGTAACACCATCCAGTGACTCTAACCCCTGTGTACCTGAGTTACACCACCCAGTGACTCTAACCCCTGTGTGCCAGAGTTACACCACCCAATGACTCTAACCCCTGTGTCCCAGAGTTACACCACCCAGTGACTCTAACCCCTGTGTCCCAGTGTTACACCACCCAGTGACTCTAACCCCTGTGTCCCAGAGTTACACCACCCAATGACTCTAACCCCTGTGTCCCAGAGTTACACCACCCAGTGACTCTAACCCCTGTGTCCCAGAGTTACACCACCCAATGACTCTAACCCCTGTGTCCCAGAGTTACATCACCCAGTGACTCTAGCCCCTGTGTCCCAGTGTTACACCACCCAGTGACTCTAACCCCTGTGTCCCAGTGTTACACCACCCAGTGACTCTAACCCCTGTGTCCCAGTGTAACACCATCCAGTGACTCTAACCCCTGTGTACCAGAGTTACACCACCCAGTGACTCTAACCCCTGTGTCCTAGAGTTACACCACCCAATGACTCTAACCCCTGTGTCCCAGAGTTACACCACCCAGTGACTCTAACCCCTGTGTCCCAGTGTTACACCACACAGTGACTCCAACCCCTGTGTCCCAGTGTTCCACCACACAGTGACTCTAACCCCTGTGTCCCAGAGTTACACCATCTAGTGACTCTAACCCTTGTGTCCCAGTGTTACACCACCCAGTGACTCTAACCCTAACCCTAACCCCTGTGTCCCAGTGTTACACCACCCAGTCTCTCTCTCTCTCTCTCTCTCCTCCTTTATACATATACATGCCTTGACTTGTAATTTGTAGTGTTGTCTACCTTTTTCTCCATACTAGTATGTCAATTTTTACAATATGTTATCATTAATTGGTATTTATACTGTTCCTGTTTAAACAATTTGTTTCCAATTGTTTATTGTTGCTCGACTCTTGTTTTCTGGGACAACAGATGAAAACTTGCCTTTTGGCTAAATCTGGCATATTTGCAGAAATGTTTATCAGCCCCTTTCTGCAGATGTCGACGCTGGCATCTCTAGACCAGCAAATTTAAGCACTTAGTTACAGTACTTGACCACCAGATGACACCCCCGGATCAGATTTTGAATTTTCCCAAGCAGGCAGAGCTGAAACGCGATTTAGGGTATGGAGAAATTCTCTCCAATCTCTGTTTTTCAGGGGTTGCATGAATTAAACTCCTCAGCTAAGCCTGATGTGCAAACTGGTCAATATCCTTACCCATAGTTTCGATCCAGTAGTTTCAAGAAATTTTCACCTGCGACAGAAAAAAACTTACTCTATAGCAACCATTTTAGCCACAGTGAGCCTACAGTATTCCAATTAGAGGTTAAAAAAAACGTTTTGTGAAGCAAAAAATCCGACATTGTATTGATTCTCTCACATTCTATTGTCAATTACAGTCATCACACACAAAATATGCGTAGTTCCCTCCCATGGATTAATGCGTATATTCCTCCATTGACAAATTCAGCGCTCCCTTCTATCCACCCAAGTACTGGTGTCGATAGCCAGTCGCTCAATTATAAACTTAGATTCATCTGTGTAACTCTACAGTTATAGTTCACGGCCTCGTGAAGCTTCCCCGGTAACGATCTATCGATAGACTCGTTTCTTATCCAATTCCCGAGTGTTTAAACTTTCCTCAATAACTGAAATACATTGATCGGACAATAAGAATAGGATACAAAGCTAAGCGTAAAAGTAAGGTCGGTTGTGTTCTTCGAATGTTAGCCACGGTTGCGCAGCTGAAAACGATGCGATATCAAAGAAACAAAGACATCCGTAACCGGCCTGAAGTGTTCAGTTTCATTTACGAGATACACGCTGTATGGACGCGGTCAATGGGAATTATTCCGAATGAGACAGTACTGGAGGGTTCCTTCTATCCGTTACATCTGTCTCTGGAGGAGGGCATAAATGAAGAAAGCAGGTTATACTTCTACTCTGTTTGCATGTTTCTCTAATATGGCTTTTTGCTGTAGAATTTATACCGCGTTTAAAGACATCGAATGCCGAGGTTTTCGTTTCTCCAAATGCATGCAGCCCACGCACGTCAGTAGATAACCTCGGTACATTCATTACACCGTTCTGTTGAATATGGAAACATGTTGTTTGATTTTTCCTGAAAGTGAAATTTCTGTTCTGTTAGAATAAGGTATATTTCAGAATTCAGATATTACTGAGTTAGTGAGTTTTTACCTTTATCAGGTGTAAGGTTATGAGCTTGGATATGAGAGCGGTTAGCTTTTCATTGCAGCGTGAATGTTATGGCTGTTTAATCAGCACTTTATTTAATGCTTGAGGGACTTCGAAGAAAAATGGACAATATTGTTAACTTTATTATGGAGAAAAGGCATGTTTTGTGTTTGCAGAGGTTACTGGTGACCAATGATGTCATCTGCACTGATATTGATAAATTCATGCTAAACTCAACCAGAAAATCATTAATTCATGTTGACTTTCATGCCCCAAAAGTTAATTTGTGTTAAATATATGATTCATGTATGATTTGACAGAGAACCATTTTGATGGATCTCAGACTTTGGGGAGACACCTGGATAGCTGTGTAATTTGGCTCATAGCAAGCGGGTAATCTAGAATGTAATGTTCAAGATGAATTGTACTTGTGGTCAAGAAGTTTATGAATCCAGAAATGTATAGTTTTAAGCCCCAGCAGTTTTTCAATTGTCAGTATTATTTTTTTTTGCTAATTCAAAGTTGAATTTTCATGAAGATTTTTTGTGTTTGCAGCCCCTTTTCTCCACCAAAATCATAAAAATAAACTGAAATATGATGGGAGTCTAAATGCTTCAAGTGTCTAGACTCAATTGAGCCAAAGTTTTTCTGTCTGTGAAGCTGCAATAATCTTGAATCTTAAAGCCTTAAATCAGGTAACACCTAAATAGCCAGATTTGGCTTCTGCACAAAGGAGTTAATATGTTCTGTCCCACTCAATTAAACTAGTATATATATATATATATATATATATATATGTATATATCGCTCTCTCTCTCTCTCTCACACACAAAAAATATTTGAGGTTTTATGGAGCTAAAGATGAGAAGAAAAATAATTATGACTCAACAGAGGCTAACACAGCAGTCTATGTGTCTGTGTTGGACTGTGTTGATATTTATGTGCTTGTACACTGGTTCTTGCTCTGTGGTATCTTGACAGTGGTTATCCTAAACAGGGGGGGGTGTTGATGTGTGCGGGGGGTTTGGGACACACAGGGAGAGCCAGTCCTAACAACCGGGGGATGCCAGCGAAGGAATGCGTGACCAATCACATCACAGCACACAGCTGCACATTCATTTACACACACACACTCACACACACACACATTCACACACACACACACACACACACACACACACACACACACAATACACATTCACACACACACTAGCACACACACACACACACACACACACAAACTCAGGCACGTGCACACACACACACACACACACACAGACACACTCACCGATTTTTTTCTGCCTTGGCTTCTAATGGTGGTGCGATTGGATAGCATCATGTGATGCTAAATATTTTAGATAATATTTCAGAATCTAAAGCATCATATGCACTGCCGTCCAAAATCCTTGACCAGCATAATGCTGTGGTGTTTGGGCCTCGGATCCTAAGATTTACTACTGGGGAGGTCATTTATTAATTTATTCCTTTGTTTTCACAGATGGAGGCAGCTTATCAGTATTATTCGCCCTTTGTCACATGACATTCCTGGTTATACTTCACGGATTTCCTGCTTCCAAATGTTTGGTCAATCGGTCAGAGAATCTGACATTATTAAAAAATAAACCTACAAAAACTAGAGGAAGGAAGATAAGATAAGAACATGACACTGGATGTGGACATGAGACAGCAGGGATGTGACATGAGTGATTATAGTCGCTGGCGTGTTCACTTCCGCGTGGCACGTGTGTCTCCGGAAATATGATTACCACCTGACCTATCTCTAAATGCGCTCCGTCATTAGACTTCAGTGCTGGGATCCCAGCATGTGCGCTCCTGATTTTGGCGCTGCGTTGGCATCAGCAAAGATATTTGTTCATGTTAAATGTATTTGTTCCCTCAGTGAAAACAGTGTTCATTGTGATGCTGTTCTTTAGCTGCGCAGTGTTTACAGCAGCGGCGGCCGGTGAACTGGCGATAGGGGAAGCGCAAACAATCCCTTAAAATGAATGATTGGTCACGACCTGTTTTCAATCATTCATTTAAATTACCATTACAGAAACTCCGAAAACTCTCAACAGTATCAGGTGTGGCCAGTTTTATTTATAACACATACCAATTCCAACTCACACGTACTAATTCTCGCACTTTTCTTTATTTAGGGATTGGAAGAAATGCGTGTTTCACGATCATTTAAATGAAATAAGATCATTTTAAATGTCTTAAGCAATTCCATACACCGAATGCGTGAGAGTTGACAGGTATGTGTTATTAATGAGAACTGGCCACACCTGATAGTGTTGAGAGTTTTCGGAGTTTCTGTAATGGTCATTTAAATGAATGATTGAAAACAGGTTGTGACCAATAATTAATTTGAAGGGATTGTTTTGAGCCTCCCCTATCGCCAGTTCACCAGCCGCCACTGGTTTACATATATTTTGACTGGGCTGGTGCCATAATTCCTGACACATGACGTATTTAACGAAACCAGGGCAAAGCCTGAAGAATTACTGGACCATTTACGGTGTGGGTGTGTGTGTGTGTGCGTGTGTGTGTGTGTGTGTGAGAAATTGCAGACATCAGGGACAGTCAGTGATTTCGTTGATAATGTTAATTCCTGGATTTTAAATGTTCACTGAATTTGGATCCATGTTGATCAACACCCCCTGATGACATCGTAGAAACTGTTTGCGCCAAATCAATTTTTAAAGAGCAATGGACAATGAGGAAAGTGCACTCGCTGACCATTGGTGTAACATCATCGCTAGTTTGCTCGCTCACTCACTCACTCACTCACTCACTACCTTACTCACTCACTCACTCACTCACTCAGCCACGGTGATCTGCAGATGTATAGACAGACTGTGTCAGCCCCACTGAAAACAGGAACTGGCATATGTGTCATTTCAGTGAATCCACAAGAGGTTACCAGGACTTCCTGTCTGAGGTATCTGATGTATATAATGCATGTTAGGGGTCAGAGAATTTTAAATTCTAAAGGATGTGCTCTGTGGGGCAGAATATTATGCGGTTTTTGTGTGTTTTTAGTTCACATCAAGGGCGTAGGTTTCATGTGAGTATTGGTTGGGTCACACATGTAAGTGCACAGCGCATGAGCTGGATGATTTTTGCAAATCTGAGAGCAGATGCTGCCTCTTCTGTGTATGGAGATTATCTTAATGAGTGTTTCTTTGTTTTCATTTTATGATGCTCAGCAAACTGCCTCCGTAATCTTCATAGGTACATGCGACATACATAAACTTCTGTTTCTACTTTGTTGTCATCCAAATACTTCTGATTTAATTTTTGAATACAAGTTTACAGCTGTTACTAATGTAATGAACATTTATTACTAAGGTTAGCAATATCGAACAATTGAAATACTCTTTGTTGTGATTCTGATTTCTGCTCTCATGTTTAAGTTCTGTGCCTGGCCAAGTGCTATGATGATTGATTCTTGTGTTTAGAGACCACTGACTTTGTCTGTCCATTCTTAGATTATGTATTGTGTATTTGGTATTAAGGATTTCCGGTTTTATTATTTTCATGTTTTGGTTATCAGTCTCCATGCCATGTTTTGTTTTCATAGCCATGTTTCATGCCATGTTTATTTTCCATGCTTTGCACTTTGTCTCCCCTGTCTTGTCATGTGTGTATCTTTGCTCACGGTCACTTGTCTTGTGTGCACTCATTCGGGTGATTTATTGGTTTCTGGGTTTTCAATCTTCCTTCATTATCTCGTGTGCTTCCTTCCTCTCTTTTACTATCTGCTAACACATACTAACAGTTTATTGTTTTTGCTAAATACTAATCCACACTAACCTTGTATATTTGGACTAACTTACTAACAAGCACTTGGGATTGTATAGCTGCACTTACTAATTGACTAATGATCTCTCAGCTGTCGCCCAATTCTAGTCTCCGCCTCCTTGCCTATCCCTAATTATCTCTGCTGCAAGTTTCTGTGGATTTCCACTTATACTTTGTGCTTTCCTTTTCTTTTATCTTGGCACTTTAGTACTCCTTAACCGGAGCTGTTGTTTTGTACTTAGGTTTGTCTTGTGATCCCTGTCTGCGTTTGGGCTACAGCCAAATTCATGTAATTAGTTTATCCCTCATGTGTCTCTCCCTGATCATTGTTCCCACTGATTGCACCTGTTCTCCCTGGTCATGTGTTTACCCCGGGTGTGTATATAAGATGTCTGTTTGGTACACTTTCTTGTCAGATCGTTCTCCCTAGTTTTCTCGTGCCACGTTTCTCGCCTTGATCTCTCAGCGTTTATCTTTCTGACTGGACCGTCTTTGATATCGAGCTTTGCCTACTCCCTGTACTTTTGCCGCATTCCTGTTTTTTGACCTCATTCGTCTGACTACGATTTTTTGTGATTGGTGCCCTGTGTATGACTCTGGATTTCGCCCTTTGGATTCTGATTTTGGATTGCGGACATTGTACTGTTGCCAGCTCTGTTGGGGGGTTTCCCCCTTCAGAAATAAAGCCTCCTTTTTGCATTTTACTGGTGTTTGCTCTTGGTTCATTTCGTAAAACCTCACACTCTTACCAATTCATACGTTTCTTAATGACATAATGGTGTGTTTTATTATTAAAGAATGTCAACATCATTATAGGCAATTTATGTCTATTAAGCATCTCTCTGTGTGGTAACACGACTGCAGCCGAGATAAACAGTTCAAAATAAACCACTGACTATCTGTGAATTGGACCAGCTGCAAACCGAACGTTTTATCGGACTGGATCATGTTACATTTACGATAACTTGGTTCTTTCATTTTCCCCACTGAGGCAAGGTTGGTTGGGACATGTCGACTTTCAAAGGTTATATTTGCTGAACATCATGAGACTAACTTTAATATTTTCCCTATAATTCTATACTATAATTAATAATCAGGACCTCACCTAAAGTTCTGATACACCTGTATCCTCAACAGTTTGCTGATGTACTTCCTGCATACAAAATTATATATTAATAATGGCACCATGGCAGGATTTCTAGACTGAAATTCACCTCATTATTTGATATCCCCACCCGTGTTATGTCTGCTACAGCTAGCAACCTGACTACTAGCCAACATGTGATAGAAACCAGGTTTAGTTTGATAGTGAAAACTAGAAAACATGATTCATTGACATTAATTGACATTATATTCCAGTAAAAACTAACTTAAAGTAGCTAGCAAGTTTTCACTGTCAGTAACTCTCTCTGACTAGTTAGTTTGATCACTTACGCCCGAGATGGTAAAAAAAAAAAAAAAATGTCGCCTAGGTTTTATTCCTCTGTCAACTGAGTGGCTAACTACTGTTAGCTCGCTTGCTGACAAACTGATGCGATATAATGGTTAGCTATGAAAAGGTACTGCAAGCACACTTAGCAGGGTTCTCACGAAAAATTTTCGACAGCATAGTGGGTGGGACATCACCCAAACCGGCTGGGGGTTTGTGGGCTTAGGATACTCACCTAGAATACAAATCTTGTGTGTAAAATCTCTTAAAATAATACCAAGTAAACTTGGAAAGGCTTTGGTTCTGGTGTGAACTCAGGGGTTATGCTAATGCAGGGCTCTCAAGTCATAAGCAACCAGTGCGATTGTCACTCATTTCAGTCAGATGTTACGCATTTACGCCACACAGTATTTCTCTCGCAAAAAAGTGATTAAAAAGAAAAGAATTTGCAACAGCAGGCCAGTATGCGCTGTGGAAAACAGCAGGAATCAAACACGCCTCCCCTGCTAGCCAATCAAAAAAAGGAGAGGGGCTACACAATAGCCAATCAGATAATAGCACTATCGTATCAATGTAAGATTTAGGGCTACAACCCTAAAAAAAAATGTAATGGATTTGTCTTGGAATTATTTTCATGATCCTGCTACAACAACGTTCTGAAAGCTGCATTAATTATTCGCCCACGGTGGAAAACAGGAGTATCAAGCACAGCTGTTCTTTCCTAAACAATCTCATATCACAATGTGCACATACGCTACGCAACAAACTATACGCTATTCGTTTGCAGCGAAGATGACGGTAGAGAAATGAGTTTTTTAGGAAAATGTGTGCATATTTTACTGTAAAATGTGTCAAACTTTGCAAGCATGCAGCCTGAAAGACGGCGTAGCGGGCCAAGACACAGCGTATATTTCCAGATATTCGGCCATGCTGAAATACGCTGGTGAGAACACTATGTTATGAGTTATGAGAGCAGCAGTTAGCTAGCCTGCTACAGTGCTAAACTGTACCTATTCAAGTCCCCAACATTACACTTGGCAATCAGTCTGGCTGAACATTAATAGAATTACATGAAACAATATTTTTTTCTCACTTTGACAGACAATGAAATTTCTGTGAAAGCGATACGTACCTTAAAAAATATCAAATATATATTTCATGAGTTTGGCCACGAAAAAAAGTGCTATAGTTGCGTGATGAAGAAAAATCTGGAACAAATGCCAAATCAGGGTTCTGTCATTGCAAACACATGTAATCAAAGCCGGCAATCCAGTTGCGCATCTCAAGCCCCGCTTTGGACAAAAATGAATATTCATGACCTGAATAAAGTGGTCAATTTACACTTGACTTTTAGCCATCGGGTAGCCCCTCCCTTTCAACCAATCAAACGCTAGAATATGTTAACAGGTTGTCTTGGAGACGTATCCTCCACTACTGGGTCTAATTTGGCTGGAAAGTTGATAAAAACGAATTTGTTGAAATATTGGTCGGGACAATCTGGCTTCCCAAAATCCTGATGAGTAAACCGACACCCTTGGTTCACCATAACACACACACATAAACAAGAAATACAGTAACAGTAAATGAGATAGAGAAGTGAGTGAAGTGGGCGGGGCCGCAGAAGGGGAGTGTTGTGGATCTGTAGATGCATCTCCACATGAACCCTCAGCTCAGTCCCCTGCTGGTCCCTGCGTACAGTGTGCTGTATAACGGGGTGCTGTATAACGCGTATAACAGCTCAGGCCCCTGCTGGTCCCTGTGTACGGTGTGCTGTATAACGTGTATAACAGCTCAGTGCTCTGCTGGTACCTGCGTACGGTGTGCTGTATAACACGTATAACTGCTCAGTCCTCTGCTGGCCGCTGCGTACGGTGTGCTGTAAAATGCCTGTAACTACTCAGTCCTCTGCTGGTCCCTGCGTAAGGTGTGCTGTTTAACGCGTATAACAGCTCAATCCCCTGCTGGTCCCTGCGTACGGTGTGCTGTATAACGGTGTGATGTATAACGCGTATAACAGCTCAGTCCCCTCCTGGTCTCTGCGTACGGTGTGCTGTATAACGCGTATAACCGCTCAGTCCCCTGCTGGCCCCTGCTACGGTGTGCTGTATAACGGTGTGCTGTATAACGCGTATAACAGCTCAGTCCCCTGCTGGTCCCAGCATATGGTGTGCTGTATAATGCGTATAACAGCACAGTCCCCTGCTGGTCCCTGCATACAGTGTGTTGTATAACGCGTATAACAGCTCAGTCCGCTGCTGGTCCCTGCGTATAGTGTGCTGTATAACGCATATAACAGCTCTGTCCTCTGCTGGTCCCTGCGTAAGGTGTGCTGTATAACACGTATAACAGCTCAGTCCTCTGCTGGTCCCTGCGTACGGTGTGCTGTATAACGGTGTGCTGTACAACGCGTATAACAGCTCAGTCCTCTGCTGGTCCCTGCGCACGGTGTGCTGTATAATGCATATAACAGCTCAGTCCCCTGCTGGTCCCTGTCTACCGTGTGCTGCATAACGCGTATAACAGCTCAGTCCGCTGCTGGTCCCTGCATACAGTGTGCTGTATAATGCGTATAACAGCTCTGTCCTCTGCTGGTCCCTGCGCACAGTGTGCTGTATAACGCGTAAACAGCTCAGTCCTCTGCTGGTCCCTGCGTACGATGTGCTGTATAACGCGTATAACAGCTCAGTTCTCTGCTGGTCCCTGCGTACAGTGTGGTGTATAACGCGTTTAACAGCTCAGTCCTCTGCTGATCCCTGCGTGCAATGTGCCGTATAACGCATATAACAGCTCAGTTCTCTGCTGGTCCCTGCACACGGCGTGCTGTATAAAGCGCATAACAGCTCTGTCCCCTGCTGTTCCCTGCGTATGGTGTGCTGTTTAACGTGTATAACAGCTCAGTCCGCTGCTGGTCCCTGCGTAGTGTGCTGTATAACGGTGTGCTGTATAATGCGTATAACAGCTCAGTCCCCTGCTGGTCCCTGCATATGGTGTGCTGTATAACACATATAACAGCTCAGTCCGCTGCTGGTCCCTGCATACAGTGTGCTGTATAATGCGAATAACAGCTCAGTACCCTGCTGTTCCCTGCGTACGGTGTGCTGTATAATGTGTATATCAGCTCAGTCCTCTGCTGGTCCCTGCGTACGGTGTGCTGTATAATGGTGTGCTGTATAACGCGTTTAACAGCTCAGTCCCCTGCTGGTCACTGCGTATAGTGTGCTGTATAATGCATATAACAGCTCAGTCCCCTGCTGGTCCCTGTCTCCTGTGTGCTGTATAACACGTATAACAGCTCATTTCGTGCTGGTCCCTGCGTAGAGTGTGCTGTATAATGCAAATAACAGGTCAGTACCCTGCTGGTCCCTGCGTACGGTCTGTGGTGTGACGCGTATAACAGCTCAGTCCCCTGCTGTTCCCTGCGTACAGTGTGCTGTATAATGTGTATATCAGCTAAGTCCTCTGCTGGTCTCTGCGAACGGTGTGCTGTATAATGCGTGTAACTGCTCAGTCCTCTGCTGGTCCCTGCGTAAAATGTGCTGCATAACGCGTGTAACAGCTCAGTCCCCTGCTGGTCCTTGCGTATGGTGTGCTGTATAATTCATATAACAGCTCAGTCCCCCGCTGGTCCTTGCGCACGGCGTGCTGTATAATGCATATAACAGCTCAGTCCCCTGCTGGTCCCTGCCTCCGGTGAGCTGTATAGCACGTATAACAGCTCAGTCCCCTGCTGGTCCCTGCGTACGGTGTGCTGTATAACGGTGTGCTGTAAAATGCGTATAACAGCTCAGTCCCCTGCTGGTCCTTGTGTATGGTGTACTGTATAACGCGTATAACAGCTCAATCCCCTGCCGGTCCCTGCGTACGGTGTGCTGTATAACGGTGTGATGTATAACGCGTATAACAGCTCAGTCCCCTCCTGGTCTCTGCGTACGGTGTGCTGTATAACGCGGATAACCGCTCAGTCCCCTGCTGGCCCCTGCTACGGTGTGCTGTATAACGGTGTGCTGTATAACGCGTATAACAGCTCAGTCCCGTGCTGGTCCCTGCGTACGGTGTGCTGTATAACGCGTATAACAGCTTAGTCCTCTGCTGGTCCCTGCGTACGGTGTGCTGTATAACGGTGTGCTGTATAACGCGTATAACAGCTCAGTCCCCTGCTGGTCCCAGCATATGGTGTGCTGTATAATGCGTATAACAACACAGTCCCCTGCTGGTCCCTGCATACAGTGTGTTGTATAACGCGTATAACAGCTCAGTCCGCTGCTGGTCCCTGCGTATAGTGTGCTGTATAACGCATATAACAGCTCTGTCCTCTGCTGGTCCCTGCGTAACGTGTGCTGTATAACACGTATAACAGCTCAGTCCTCTGCTGGTCCCTGCGTACGGTGTGCTGTATAACGGTGTGCTGTACAACGCGTATAACAGCTCAGTCCTCTGCTGGTCCCTGCGCACGGTGTGCTGTATAATGCATATAACAGCTCAGTCCCCTGCTGGTCCCTGTCTACCGTGTGCTGCATAACTCGTATAACAGCTCAGTCCGCTGCTGGTCCCTGCATACAGTGTGCTGTATAATGCGTATAACAGCTCTGTCCTCTGCTGGTCCCTGCGTACAGTGTGCTGTATAACGCGTAAACAGCTCAGTCCTCTGCTGGTCCCTGCGTACGATGTGCCGTATAACGCGTATAACAGCTCAGTTCTCTGCTGGTCCCTGCGCACAGTGTGGTGTATAACGCGTTTAACAGCTCAGTCCTCTGCTGATCCCTGCGTACAATGTGCCGTATAACGCATATAACAGCTCAGTTCTCTGCTGGTACCTGCACACGGCGTGCTGTATAACGCGCATAAAAGCTCTGTCCCCTGCTGTTCCCTGCGTATGGTGTGCTGTTTAACGTGTATAACAGCTCAGTCCGCTGCTGGTCCCTGCGTAGTGTGCTGTATAATGAGTATAACAGCTCAGTTCTCTGCTGGTCCCTGCGTACAGTGTGGTGTATAACGCGTTTAACAGCTCAGTCCTCTGCTGATCCCTGCGTACAATGTGCCGTATAACGCATATAACAGCTCAGTTCTCTGCTGGTCCCTGCACACGGCGTGCTGTATAACGCGCATAACAGCTCTGTCCCCTGCTGTTCCCTGCGTATGGTGTGCTGTTTAACGTGTATAACAGCTCAGTCCGCTGCTGGTCCCTGCGTAGTGTGCTGTATAACGGTGTGCTGTATAACGGGTATAACAGCTCAGTCCCCTGCTGGTCCCTGCATATGGTGTGCTGTATAACACATATAACAGCTCAGTCCGCTGCTGGTCCCTGCATACAGTGTGCTGTATAATGCGAATAACAGCTCAGTACCCTGCTGTTCCCTGCGTACGGTGTGCTGTATAATGGGTATATCAGCTCAGTCCTCTGCTGGTCCCTGCGTACGGTGTGCTGTATAATGGTGTGCTGTATAACGCGTTTAACAGCTCAGTCCCCTGCTGGTCACTGCGTATAGTGTGCTGTATAATGCATATAACAGCTCAGTCCCCTGCTGGTCCCTGTCTCCTGTGTGCTGTATAACACGTATAACAGCTCATTTCGCTGCTGGTCCCTGCGTAGAGTGTGCTGTATAATGCAAATAACAGGTCAGTACCCTGCTGGTCCCTGCGTACGGTCTGTGGTGTGACGCGTATAACAGCTCAGTCCCCTGCTGTTCCCTGCGTACAGTGTGCTGTATAATGTGTATATCAGCTCAGTCCTCTGCTGGTCTCTGCGAACGGTGTGCTGTATAATGCGTGTAACTGCTCAGTCCTCTGCTGGTCCCTGCGTAAAATGTGCTGCATAACGCGTGTAACAGCTCAGTCCACTGCTGGTCCTTGCGTATGGTGTGCTGTATAATTCATATAACAGCTCAGTCCCCCGCTGGTCCTTGCGCATGGCGTGCTGTATAATGCATATATCAGCTCAGTCCCCTGCTGGTCCCTGCCTCCGGTGAGCTGTATAGCGCGTATAACAGCTCAGTCCCCTGCTGGTCCCTGCGTACGGTGTGCTGTATAACGGTGTGCTGTAAAATGTGTATAACAGCTCAGTCCCCTGCTGGTCCCTGTGTATGGTGTACTGTATAATGCGTATGACAGCTCAGTCCCCTGCTGGCCCCTGCTAACGGTGTGCTGTTTTAAAGTGAAAAACAGCTCAGTCCCTGCTGGTCGCCGCGTCCAGTCTGCTGTATAACGTGTATATCAGCTCAGTCCACTGCTGGTCCCTGCGTAGGAAAAGCTGTATAATGCGTGTAATTGCTCAGTCTTCTGCTGGTCTCTGTGTACGGTGTACTGTATAACGCGTATAACAGCTCAGTGCCCTGCTGGCCCCTGCGTACGGTGTGCTGTTTAACGCAAAAAACAGCCCAGTCCCTGCTGGTCGCTGCATCCGGTCTGCTGTAGAACGTGTGTATCAGCTCAGTCCTCTGCTGGTCCCTGCGTACGGTCCGCGGTATAACGCGTATAACAGCTCAGTTCCCTGCTGGTCCCTGCATACAGTGTGCTGTATAACGTGTAGAACAGCTAAGTCCTCTGCTGGTCCCTGCTTAAGGTGTGCTGTATAACGCGCATAACTGCACAGTCCCCTGCTGGCACCTGTGTACGGTGTGCTGCATAACTCGTATAACAGCTTAGTCCCCTGTTGGTCCCTGCGTATGGTGTGCTGTAAAATGCATATAACAGCACAGTCCCCTGCTGGCCCCTGAGTATTGTGTGCTGTATAATGCGTATAACAGCTAAGTACCTTGCTGGTCCCTGCGTATGGTATGCTGTATAACATGTATAACAGCTCAGTCCCCTGCTGGTCCCTGCGTACGGTGTGCTGTATAATGTGTATAACAGCTCAGTCTCCTGCTGGTCCCTGTGTACATTGTGCTGTATAACGCGAAAAACAGCTTAGTCCCCTGCTGGTCCCTGCGTATGGTGTGTTGTATAATGCATCTAACAGCTCAGTCCTTGCTGGTCGCTGCGTACGGTGTGCTGTATAATGCGTGAAACAGCTCAGTCCCCTGCTGGTCCCTGCGTACGGTGTGCTGTATAATGCGTATAACAGCTCAGTCCCCTGCTGGTCCCTACGTACGGTGTGCTGTATAATGAGTATAACAGCTCTTTCCCCTGCTGGTCCCTGCGTACGGTGTGCTGTATAACACGTATAACAGCTCAGTCCTCTGCTGGTCCCTGCATACGGTTTGCTGTGTAACGCGTATAACAGCTCAGTCCCCTGCTGGCCCCTGCGTACAGTGTGCTGTATAACGCTAATAACAGCTTAGTACCCTGCTCGTCCCTGCATACGGTGTGCTGTATAATGCGAATAACAGCTCAGTCCCCTGCTGGTCCCTGCATACGGAGTGCTGTATAACGGTGTACTGTATAATGCATATAACAGCTCAGTCCCCTGCTGGTCCCTGCGTATGGTGTGCTGTATAACGCGTATAACCGCTCAGTCCCCTGCTGGCCCCTGCGTACGGTGTGCTGTATGACGTGTATAACAGCTCAGTCCCCTGCTGGTACCTGCGTATGATGTGCTGTATAACGTGTATAACAGCTCAGTCCCCTGCTGGTCCCTGCATACAGTGTGCTGTATAACGGTGTGCTGTATAATGCCTATAACAGCTCAGTCCCCTGCTGGTCCCTGCGTACGGTGTGCTGTATAACGCGTATAACCACTCAGTCCTCTGCTGGCCCCTGCGTACGGTGTGCTGTATGACGTGTATAACAGCTCAGTCCCCTGCTGGTACCTGCGTACGGTGTGCTGTATAACGCATATAACAGCTCAGTCCCCTGCTGGTCCCTGCGTACCGAGTGCTGTATAACGCGTATAACAGCTTAGTCCCCTGCTGGTCCGTGCATGCGGTGTGCCGTTTAAGGGTGTGCTGTATAACGGGTGTAACAGCTCAGTTCCCTGCTGGCCCCTGCGTACAGTGTGCTGTATAACAGTGTGCTGTATGACGCATACGACAGCTCCGTCCTCTGCTGGTCCCTGCATATGGTGTGCTGTATAATGGTGTGCTGTATAACGCGTATGCCAGCTCAGTCCCCTGCTGGTCCCTGCTTAAGGTGTGCTGTATAACGGTGTGCTCTATAATACGTATAACAGCTCAGTCCCCTGCTGGTCCCTGCGTATGGTGTGCTGTATAACGGTGTGCTCTATAATACGTATAACAGCTCAGTCCCCTGCTGGTCCCTGCATATGGTGTGCTGTATAACGCGTATAACAGCTCAGTCCCCTGCTGGTCCCTGCTTACGGTGTGCTGTATGACGTGTATAACAGCTCAGTCCCCTGCTGGTACCTGCGTACGGTGTGCTGTATAACGCATATAACAGCTCAGTCCCCTGCTGGTCCCTGCGTACCGAGTGCTGTATAACGCGTATAACAGCTTAGTCCCCTGCTGGTCCGTGCATGCGGTGTGCCGTTTAAGGGTGTGCTGTATAACGGGTGTAACAGCTCAGTTCCCTGCTGGCCCCTGCGTACAGTGTGCTGTATAACAGTGTGCTGTATGACGCATACGACAGCTCCGTCCTCTGCTGGTCCCTGCATATGGTGTGCTGTATAATGGTGTGCTGTATAACGCGTATGCCAGCTCAGTCCCCTGCTGGTCCCTGCTTAAGGTGTGCTGTATAACGGTGTGCTCTATAATACGTATAACAGCTCAGTCCCCTGCTGGTCCCTGCGTATTGTGTACTGTATAACGCGTATAACAGCTCAGTCCCCTGCTGGTCCCTGCTTACGGTGTGCTGTATAACGATGTGCTCTATAATACGTATAACAGCTCAGTCCCCTGCTGGTCCCTGCGTATGGTGTGCTGTATAACGCGTATAACAGCTCAGTCCCCTGCTGGTCCCTGCTTACGGTGTG